>JAODTK010003220.1:0-203832 GCA_026419785.1 Sclerodactyla briareus | reverse complement strand
ACTCTTTCCTGGGCATACTGTTTCATATTACCGAATGTTAAACAATTTCCAGTAAATAGTTTAGGAGAATGATTTGATTGTTCATTCTTTGACTTTCCACAATAGATAGACCATTTTTTTTTCACCATCTACGGGATTAATTTAAGCAAACAAACTAAACGAGAAAATCAAATAGAATTGTAAGGGATAAAAAGCCAAATAAAATAGATTAAATTATTGAAATACATGAAACGCTGTTTATTATGATAGTCCCTATGGAAAAAGTAAACATTCAACAAAAATTGTGCCCCCGTTTTCCCCACCCCCCCCCAATGGGAGGATTTTGTGATTTCGAAGAAAATATTCTGTAGTCCATATTCAGTATTCGACTACCAGTTTTATATAGATCTGGCTAATTTTGTTTTTTGTTTTATACAAGAAAGTCAGTAGGGGCCTAACCCATCAAACACGAAACGTTTTCGAAACATGGTTCATATATGTTTTTTTGAACGTTCTATGTTGAGTTACAGGAATGTTACGGAAACGTTCCAATACCATCCCCAAATGTTTTCGGAAAATATTCTAGAAACTTTTCAATTTACTTCATAATTTAGGAGTTACGCAAACCTAGGTAAACAAACGATACTATAATATACTTCGACAACATTAACATGACTTAAATCCGTTTGGCTCAATCTTTTTGCCACCAAAACACACCCTTTTTTAAAGAACAACTTTCACTTCATAAATTTTTGGAAATATTTTCAAAACGTTCCTCAAAACGTTTTGTAACCGTTCTGAAACATTCTCCTAACCTCGTGTTACTCAACAAAAAACGTTTTCGAAACAAATCAGCGAAACAGTTAAAAATGTTTTTAAAATCGTTTTTGTGTTTGAGGGAATTGTGCCCGATTTCCCTCCCGCTCGAATGCACGTAAAATGTGTACAGTATATGTTCGTGCTTCACACACCGCGCGTGGTTCGAGGGGTGGGAATTCGATGACGTCCGTTTTGTTCTCCCGTCATCTCCGCAATTCCTGGGAAATTCCTTCTCCTTAATTGGCCTCCTAGCGTATACTATCGGTGAGGTTGAAATTATACAACAACATTCTTATCACGTGACCTAAACACAACCTCCTTTTGATTACTAAATACCTTAGGCCCCCGGTCCATTTCTTCCTTCTTTCCTTTCTCGACCACGCGCTAATTGGAACTGCAGGAGCCTAGGCTATCAGATCAGACCTGGCTGGATTTTTCAACGCGTTGTTTTCTTTCCCCCCCTCCAGGAACTGCTACTCTCGGAATTTCCCTGCTCTCTCGGCATTACTATTATATCATGGTTGCAGGGGCGTTGCCAGAAATTCCAAACTGGGGAGCATAGCACATATCAGGGGCCAGAGCCACCGGCGCTAGACCCAAGGTGTAACTAGTAATTGGTATATACAAATGAATGGAGGACTATTTGAACAGATTACTACTGTACTTTACTACTATCTACTACTCCTTTTTTCACAGGGTGGTAAGGACATGGGCAATACATCCTCGGGCTTAATTTTAGCTATGTAATATTTTTTGAACCAGTGGACATTTTCCGTGTTCCCCTGTAGGGTGATGAAGGCCCTCGACCTCAAGAGCCTAAACCCTAGCTAATCTTGACTTTGAAAAGCATACTTTCCCAGTACACTAAACCCGGACATCTGAGGTGAAAATCCCTTTGATCGATCATGTTTTGTGCCTTTTTCGTTGCAAGTACCTTTTTGATCATATCACACGTTAATCTGTTGTGTCCCCATGGCAGATTCCGGAATCCCTGACTAGAGTAGCGTGAGTCTCTTTCTCTCCTCAACCTCGCATACTACAACAATGCCCTTTATAGCCTATTAGCCATTCTGACGAATTCGACCTTTCCCAATCTGGCCACCGCGAGATTCTCCGTCGTCCTCTCTAATCGCCAGAATTAGATCTCTAAAGTCGCATTCGTTGGCAAAGTTTCTGAATTATATTTGTGGAAGCGATTTCTACACTACAAAGGTCCTACATTCGTACCTCCTCTACTCCTTTTACAAGCGAAGTTGAGCGGAACCATCCCAAGAATATTCCTCTTACGAGGATTGGTATACTTTCTTTCTTTCATCGAAATTAATCGACGTTTTTCTTGTGGGATTGAGGCGTTCCCACAAAATTTTCGCGCCAGTTCGTTGAGGTGAGGCCAGATAGCCTAACACGTTACAGTATTGCGCGGGATCTGGCTTACTAGCTTAGGTTGTGACAGTTGGGCTCGGTGGAGCCTAGTGTTATATACGTTGGGGTCCCTTCCTGTGGGGATTTGTTTTGGTTAACGAAACAATCGGAAATAGTGTGTTTTTTTCCGTGAGGTGGGGTCGAGAAAATTGTAATATTTTTCCGTACTTCCCGGAGTTATTTTCGTGGGTTGGGCCTTGATAGGCTTCCCACGCCATTAGCGTGTTTCAGTTCGTATTGTTTATCTACCCAGCAGGTTGACATACTCAGTTCATAGGTACTATGAATCTGATTTTATGGCAATTTGTTACGGAGCTATTGCATTATTGCCATACATACAAGTTTTAAGGAATATTACGGTATGTTACGGTTTTTTTCAGGTGCCCTACGGCTAGTGTGGTCGTTTGTAGTTACCCGGGGCTCTTTAAATCCGGAATCCCCGGAAGCTATAATAGTTGGCGACAATTTGCACAGTTTGCATTGTATGGTTTTCCTTTACGAATCTTTCGATAGCTCCTTTCTGCGTCAAGTGCAAGACGAAGGGGAACTGGAAGGCCGTCGAGATGTGGCTCCATCAGAGTGAGGAACTGGATTGCCGTGACAAGGCTGTGAAAGCCTAAAAAGCCAGGCAAAAAATCCCGAAAAAACGAAAACAGTCGAGTCGAGACCACGACCGGTTCTCGGTCCCCGGTGAGAGACAGCGATTAGGGCAGACCAGACCGGAGCCGCAGGACCAGGCCTCAGCGCCAGGGTCCACTTCCCGATTAGATGGACCAGGTCTCAGCGTCGCAGGGTCCTACTCTAACCCTACGGTGGACAACACCAGCAGACGGGCAGCCAGCAGGACAAACCAAACAAGCCCACCAAACCCCATACAAGGATCGTCCCGCACAACCCCGGGTCGGATTTAGCCACTGGCAGGTCAACCACAGCCTACTGGTGGACAACACCAGTCAGCGGTTAGGGCAGGCCAGCACGGAGAGGACCGGGACCAGGGACGCCGCCCGGCCCTCCCCCGCCCCCCGCAGTGCCGAGGGTTCGCCGCTAGGGTTCCGACCGGTTGAAAAACAATCAGGCAGCGGTTAGGGCAGGCCAGCCCGAACGTCGCCGTGGGACCACACACGGGGCAGCCGTGCCACAGGGGTCCGAACGGGTGGACGACACCAGCCCAGCCGGTTAGGGCAGGCCAGCCCGGAGCCGCGGCCCCCCCCGGACCCACCGCCCGGGCCACCCCCGCCGCCCACACGCAGGAGTCTCCGGTGTACAAACATGCCGGCAGCGCGCCTTTAGGCTTAGGCCATGCCAGCCCGGAGACGGGGACCAGGCATCAGCGCCGCAGTGTCCCTTCCCGGTTAGAGGGACCGCCTCAGGCCGCAGGGTTCCTACCCTCTCCACCACCTACCCCCCCGGTTTCCTAGACAGCACCAGCCCCACAATCACGGGGCAGCCAGAAGGGCAACCACACCCCCCAACCAGCCCACCAACACTACCAGAAAGGAATCCGTGGTTCGTCGGAAAGCCCACTGCCAGTCAACCACAAGCCCCTACTGGTTGGTACAACAGCCGTCAGCGGTGGTTGGGCAGGCTGCCCGGAGCGCCGCGGGACCAGCCCGCCGTGCCGCAGGGTCCTACCACGAGAGTTCTACCGGTGTGGATGGTGGATGGAAACACCAGGTAGGTAGCGGTTAGGCAGGCCATTCCGGAGCCGCAGGGCCAGGCGCAGGGGTCCCCTACGGTGTACAACACCAGCCAGAGCGGTTAGGGCAGCCCAGCCCGAAGCCGTGTGGACTAGGCCGCGTGCCACAGGGCCCTACAGTTGGACGACACCAGCCAGCGGTCAGGGCAGGCCGCCCGGAGCCGCGGGACGAGGCCGCCGCGCCGCAGGGTCCACTTCCCGGTTAGAGGGACCAAACCGCCTCAGCGCCGCAGGGTCCTACTCTAAACCTACTGGTAGAAAAACACCCAGCCGACGGGCCGCCAGCAGGCCAACCACCACCCACAGCCCCCACCACCATACCAGAATCCGTGTCTTCGTCGGAAGCCCTGCAGTCCAACCACAAGCCTACTGGTGGACAACACCATGGTCCCAGCGGCTAGGGCCGGCCAGCCCGGGGCCGCGGGACCAGGCCGCCGAGCCGTGCGCAGGGTCCTTTCCGTGCACAACACCAGGCAGCGGTTAGGGCAGCCCAGCCGAAGCGTGGGATATGCCGGGCCGTGCCACAGGGCCCTACCAGTGGACGACACCAGGCCAGCGGTCAGGGCAGGCACAGCCCGGAAGCCGCGGGGACGAGGACGCCGCGCCGCCAGGGTCCACTTCCCGGTTAGAGGACCAGGCCTCAAGCGACGCAGGGTCCTACTCTAAACCTACGCGGAGAAAACACAAGCCCGACGGGCAGCCAGCAGGCCACACCAACCAGGCCCACCACACCATACCAGGATCCGTGTCGTTAGGCGAAGCCAACTGGCAGTCAACCACAGCTACTGGTGGACAAGACCAGTAGCGGTAGGGCAGGCCAGCCCGGAGCCGCGGGACCAGACCGCTCGTGCCGCAGGGTCCTTCCGGTGCACAACACCAGGCAGGGTTTAGGGCAGCCCAGCCCGGAGCGTGGACCGGCGCCGTGCCGCAGGGCCTACCACGAGTTTAAGGTGGACAAACACAGCCAGCGGTTTAGGGCAGGCCAGCCCGGAGCCGCAGGACCAGGCCGCCGCGCCGCCGGTCCTACCGTGTACACACCAGGCAGCGGTTAGGGCAGGCCAGCCCGAAGCCGTGGGACCACCCGCCGTGCCACCAGGGTCATACCGGTGGACGAAACCAGCCAGGCAGCTGATTATCCGGAGTGAGCTTACAACGCCCGCCTATTGATCTTACTCGCGCCGGCCTTTTACTCATCAGTGAACCCGCTAATCTACCTAATTTCGCAGAGATAATTGATTGCACTTTGTCTTCAGATTAATAATATTACTCGCTCATGCCGAGACCTCGATCAAAGAGAATACTCACTTCGCGGGGGCCCGGGTTATCCCGTGGGCACATCCCGGGGTGATCGTTTCTCTCAAGTCCTCCCCTGCAGTAATCAGGCAGCGTCGGCGTCGTCTTTGGATCGACGCGTTGGAAAGGCGTTTGGCCAAGGGTCACTAACAATGCGACCTTACGTCCTAACTGCACAGACAGTTCGCCTGTTTAAGCGGTCGCCTGAGCTGCATCTGCATCCATGCTTGAACTACAAAACCAGCCGAACACCGCCACATCAGGGACATTGTCCGAATGCTGTTCGGAACCCGGCCTTTCAGGGGAAAATGGGAAAAGAATGATCACCTGAACGCTGGCCATCAAAACGGCTAGCATATGGCTCAGCCGCCTACTGGCTACTCCGCTACCAGACCAAACCTGTCGCTGCCACCTGGCGAACCACGGTTCGGGGATCGGCGGACAGCCGGCGGGTTCACAGGTTAAGTATCGACTCGGTCGTCGACACTGGCCCACACCCAGTAACTATTTTGTAGTCTGGAATTTTGGTTCCATCACCGGCAGGTCACAACAGCGGCGACGGTCTCGCGGCCTCCTGGAAAAGTTCGAGTAGAGTCGATAGCGGGCGACAATAGGTGTGACGACATTCGCGCTGACGCCGGCGAACAAACAATATCTTTGCTTCTGGTCCCTGTCAGGAAGAACGCTTAACGGGCGACATATTCATTTTGTATTCAATTTGTTACGATTTAATTTTTCAGAAAGAGTTCGATTTCTGCTATATGAATGAATGTATTAAAACTTTCAACTTGCAAACAAACTTTTTACAATATTATTGTAAATCAATGCGATCAGATCTATTTGGCATGAGTTTCTTAAAAGTTGGATTAAGCCTGCCAGGCCCATGATAATTTCTTATTGGCTTCTGAGAATGCGAAGCAAAGTTAACAGTAGTTTCGGTTATAATAATTTATTGCTTCGCAAAAGGTGACTATAAGGCCTTGTTAAATGGCGCGAAAAATTGAATTTTTATATCTCAAATGATGATTGGTCCATGTTATTGGTATTATTCCATTCAGGTGTTCCAACGATGTTAAAATGAGATGGTTCAGTTCAGATTGTTCAAGAAGCGTCTTATCCTTGTAACTACTATTTACATAAAATTCAGGCAGTCCAACATGACCATGTATTTTTGCTTCAAGCGGTTTGAAACAATTGAGATTTATTCTTTCCAACTGTCGCTTTTGTTTACCTTTAGGGCGTATATTGTAGGTAGGTTGGACAATGCCTTGATATTAACTTGAGTAACAAGATTAGAGGTGATGTTTGCTGGTTTCGGTTCGCTGTAACGAAAGCCGTATGTCTAATTTATGAGCATTTAGTCAAATACTATATTTTCAAGTGCAAACTCGTGGAATTAGCCCTTACCTACCTCCATATCTATCTACGGACTTAAGAGACCATTGAAAGATATTTCGGTTTCAAAAATAATATTGAAATCTAAACTGGATAAGGACTGAAAATTACTCGGTGCATGGGTAAAACATTCTAGTATTGATAATGATGCCTTTTTGCTCTACTCCAGTCAGTAATTCATAACTTGTTATAATTTGAGAGAACTTTTCCATGTTGTTCACATGTATGTCAATATTTAATTTGAGTCAAAAAAAAAAGAACTTACGCGGGGGCTCGGGTTTTATCCCGTGGGCACATCCGGGGTGCTCGTTTCTCTCACGTCTCCCTGCAGTATCAGGCAGCGGCGTCGTCTGTGGATCCACTGTTGGAGGCGTTCTCATATTACGGACGGGCAGGCCATGCCCGTTCCGACCTAGCACCCGAAATATAATCGGTACGGCTGTTTTTGCAGTGACCAAAGGGTACTAACCATGCGACCTACGGTCCTACTGCACAGAGCAGTTCGCCTGGTTACAGCGGCGCCTGATCTTGCCTCCAGCTTGGACTACAGAACCAGCCGAACACCGCCACATCGCGGCGGGTGCATCGACTGTGTAGACGTGTTTTATTATATTGTTATAAAATTATATTTTTCTCACGGTTCCTTCGGCTTTTCCGCCAGATTTCCTATCAGTACTTGGCCAGCCCTTATTCTATTTTGGGTTTTTGAACTTCTCAAAATTATATAATAGGTCATAAAAATTTGTTTTTTTTTCGTTTAGTGCTGAAATGTTCCGATGGGGAAGAGAGACAATGGGAGACATGGTGAGTGGAGTGTTTATATAACAAATCCCATGAACGCCCCCGGCAGCGCACCTCGGCGAGCACTCCTCCCCGGAGTGCAGGACGGGCCCCGCAGGTCCCTCAACAACCAAAATCCCCGATAGTAGTAAGTGGGATAAAAAAGAGGTTACCACTGATGACTATGTCCTGGCCAATGAAATCAAGAAAGAACCGCATCTCTTAATCAAAACCAAAAGCGAGTGCGAATAACACCCTTCTGATCAGTCTTCCCCGGCCCCAATGAGCACAGCCATAATATCCTACTCACGCCATGGAAGCAAAATACAACCTTAGTGAACCCGAAAGCAAAATTCCTCAAACAATGAGCAAAAACAACGCAAATGTGTCATCTGTGGGGTGATTCCTAAGATTCTGAGATCACACTACTGAGCAACTAACCGAGAAGATTCCAACTTGTAATATTCCGCGTAAAAGCCTAATTTTCCGGCTACAGGTACAGCGACATGGAAAGGTAAAGTTTGTCCTAGGTTCAGTTGAAAGAGAAGGACAAATTAATCAATGAGGGACTTAATTTAGGTTATACCCACCATAAGTTGGTCACATATAATGACGTTCCAACATAGGCAGTGGTTACATTGTCCGGCATTTGGCCACACATTAGGGACCCTGCCCTCCAAACAAAAATGCCCGCTGTGAGAGGACCAGCAAATCAAGACCTTCCCAGTCTAAAATGGAGGAAAAGAACATGTGCCAATGCGGTGGGGCACACGTGCTCTTTCCAATGGATGCCCAAGTACTCTAGTAAGCCAACGAATAAAAGAGCTGAAATGATGAAAAATGAAGAAATAAACTTAAACATATGCTCAGGCAAACGAAACTGTCAAAGTAAACAAAAAGATGGACAACCAGATAAAATCAATGTCATCGCCTTTGCAACGGAAACTAATTACACGTCACTGGCATTACAGAAGGCGAATGTCCGAACACCAGTTCCAGCAACATTATTTCACTGACTTCCTCCTTAACAGTAAAATACTTCAATATAACAGGTACCCGGAGAGGGAATACATAACATAATTCAGAGGAAAGGGCGGAAGAGTCAGGCGTCCCGCCTCTAATTTAGGAGGGCAAGAGGACTAGAATTGATGCCCTTAAAATTTTCACTTAAACATTAATGGCGCTTAAATCAAAAATAGAACTTATTTAAACTACTACCATAAGCATTCCCTTGCCGCCCGCATGTATTCTATTGAATTGAAACTAAAAACTAGACGCAAATTATCAATTATAAATACCTAGCTATAAATTTTTCAGAAAGGAATGTCCCACATCAAAAGAAGGAGGAGTGGCGATAGCAATATTAAATAACACATAATAGCAACTAAAAATTTATTAGACAACGCACATGAAGATGATTCATAGAGTTATTTTCCATAAAATTAAATATAGCTGAATAGACTCTGAATATTACAAGTTATTATAGTCATCCACCAACAATATGTGAACCACGATCTGTCGCTCACTGGACTTTCCAACTCAATCATTATCGGGGATTTTAACTGCCCAATAATCAATAGGGTCAAACAGGACAACTTCCTTCCCAATCCCTGGCCGACATCTATTGGATGTTCTATACAATAATAGCATTTCAAATTTTAAAAACCCCAATCCAAGACTAGAAGGAACCCAATAGATGGGTCAGAATAATTGTTAGATCTGGGTTAGCACACGAGTGACATTTCTACCTTGCCTGTCACATCTCCCACTATAGAAGATTCAACTCCCACGTGCCCACTACATAATATTATCGCAATTTAAACACTATCCAAGAACTAAAACCCAACAACGGAAGTCTATTATAATCTAAAAGGACTGATTGGGTGAAATTCCAGGAGCTAAACTCAGTGGATTTTTGATAATTTAAACTATGATTGGGAGAACCTTCTTAAAATAACAGAAGCAGATTTGGATAAATTTGCCGAAACTATATCACATACCATCTCTGGCAATTTAAAAAACCTTGTCCACTAAGCCATATAAAATAACAAACAACTGGGAGTTACACTCAGAATCGATTCAATAATAAAAGCAAAACGTAAATTACGAAGGAAATATATCAGACAAAGAATTTACAACCCAATAGCCAAATAATCGTATACCCTTATGAATAAAAAAGCATTTGCTAAAACCAAAGGCTTAACAAATTGAGGTGTTGTCATAATAGCAATTCTGCGCAAACTCCAACAAATTTCTGGCGTATGGTCGAAGAATTTTTCAACACTGGCCCATCGCATATTCTCAGAATTCAATTGATAAAAAAGACGGTTTCGCGCGTCTCTGATCCCCAGATCAAGTTCCACTGTACTGATGGCTGGCACCTTTGAACCGATTTTTAATATTCCAGCATCACCCCATCACACCCAGCTTTTTTTTGGAGAATCAATCGTGAGGGCCATCGATCGTGAAGTCTTACAATAATCATAACTTTAGTCCTGACTGTACCCTCGTGATAATCCAATACCTATTACCAATTTTAATACCAGAGATCTCTCAAAGCACTAGCGACTCGATTAATAATCAGCGCCAGGTCTAGACGCATTTCATATTAATATTTATATCCAAGTTGCCATCTAAGCGCGAAATATTATTCTAACATTTTATAATCCTCGCCGCATTTGGCTATTTCCCAGCTCCATGGAAAAAGTCGAAAAATTTTGATTCCTAAGAAGCCCGGGAAAAGCATTCTAACCCGAATAATAACCGCCCGAGTAGCTTATTATCGTGCATTGGTAAACTGTTCGAACGCTTATATCAACTCGAATAAGAGATTGTGCCCTAGAAACAAATAAGAGATTATAAATCCAAACCAGTTTGGATTCCAAAGAATAAGGGGAGCTTTCAATGCCCTGTTCCAGACTTTCTGAGTCAATTTAAACTTGAAATTCCCAAAACCGTAAATTGATTTCTACTGTCCTTTTTTTAGATGCTGAAAAGGCGTCCGATCAGACGTGGCACAACGGCTGAGATTTAACTGAATCATCTGGGGTTGCCTGTTAAAACCACTAGACTGTTATCCTCTCTTCTCACAAACAGAAGGATACCATATTTTTTTTTTAAAGTTAAGTATACTCTAAGAGAATTTTCACTAAAGGCCGGGACTCCTGAAGGCTCTGTATTAAGCCACACTTTACACTACTTTATGGAAGGGGGGTCAACGACATTCTCAGCATTAGCGGGGTTGACGTTTCACAATTTGCAGACGATATTGCCCTCCTGGATCTCGTCAAGCAGCTTGAGTTTAACCACAGAAATCCATGCCCGCTATTAATGAAATCGAAAGGTTGTTGCCTTTTGGAGAATCAAAATAAATCCCTCTAAATCAAATCTGATTACAATTCACAAATAGTCTAAAAATCAAAGCAAACCAAAATAATCAAAATCATATTCAACTATTTAATTCTGGCAATACCTTAACAGAGAAAGCTAAGTTCTCGGGTGTTATATTCGACTCAACACTAAGTATTAAACCTCACACTGATCATATAATTTCCAGACTAATGTTTAAAGTAATTACTCCCCCCTTTTTCGAAGATTATGCTCCAATAGATATATAACAAAGGATAACGGGATTGGCTATATTTGTTCATAATTCGGGCGACCGTGCTAGCAAGATGAAGCATCTCTTTTTCTATCTATGTGCACCACCAATTTTAACAGACTAGAAAATATCCCTGACTGCATTTAGCAATCATACGGGTGCTGGTAACCCTAAAAGACAGTATTCTCTTCTTGTGCAATACAACACTCTAAGGAAAAGAATAGTCAATCTGAATAAAAAACCTTAAATAAAAACCACAGATAATGATCCGCACACAGAGCATTTGTGTTATAATATTACTACCCAAGCCAGAACCAGATTAACCTCTCTGACCCTTTTACCGAGGATGGCTGCGGGCGGTGGGTTCTGAGTGGCAGAGGGAAGGTTGCCGCGGGGGGAAGAAGTGTAGTTTTTTTGTCTTGGGTGGAATTCCTTTGCCTCCACCCTTTTCTTCTCATCCTATCCTCGGCCGCCTCTCTTTTTTATTGGGTTAACCCTCCATCACCAATGGTCCTTCTGGGACCATGAGGTTACTTCCCTATGTCACTTCACCTATTTTATAGAAATATTTTGAATACAAAAAAAAAGGCTGGTTAAGTGTGGTCGTTAAGTTGGATTTTTTCCCTCCCCCCTTTTGGAAGCCATGTTCCAGTTCTCCATCAGGGCGGGGTGTATCCAGATTCTTGTCCTCTTGGTCCCTGCCATCCGTCTTCTAGATAAATCAAAAAACTAAAATAAGTTTTTTTTCTCGGTTTTTCCTCAAAGTGCCTCTCTCTTTGTTATTCGTTTTCTTTACAGTGATGTGCAAAACTAATACCAAACTCATTCATTTCGCTACAGCCATTTTTTTTTTAACGTTTGTGGAGAGGGGACCTTTCTGATCCCGGAACTCCTTTCATACTTACACAAACACGGGACTTGTCCTAATGCTGTCGGGGCCGGCCTTTTCTAGGGGAAAATGGAAAAGATGGATCACCTGAACCGACTGGCCATCAATCGGACAGTATATGGCTCAGCCGCCGACTGGCTATACTCCGCTACCAGACGACCTGTCGCGACCACCTGGCGGAACCCGGTTCGGGGATCTGCTGCGGACGGCCGGCGGGTTTAACCAGGTCAGTATCGGACTCGGTCGCGACACGGCCCACCTTAGACTATTTTGTAGTCCTGGGATTGTTGGTTCCATCCCGGCCAGGTACTAACAGCGCGAACGTCTCGGCCTCCTGGAAAAGTTTGAGTAGAGTTCGAGTAGCGTGCGACATATTTGTGAACCGACTTTCGGCGTGACGCCGCGCCGAACAACCAATATCTTGCGGTCATGGGTCCCCGTCAGGAAGAACGCTTAACGGGCGACACCGTCTCACTCGCCGTTAATTCCGATCATTTTCGATCGGGAAACTGCTCGCCTGAAGGAAACCTCGTTTCAGTTACGTCTCAGGCGCTCAGACTATTCTACGGAGATGGCGCAGCAGCCGACCAGAACTCGCCTCTGCAGCTAGCTGGCCGATCACTCGACCCTTGCTCAGTGTGGTCGTCTGGGAGTGGTCCCGGTCCCTGAGTTGGGCGCGGAGACGGAGCCTCAGTCCAATTCGGGGTGCTCTGCCAGGTACTGTTTACCGCTCGATGCTCTCCTCCAGCATCACTAACGTGAGCCGTCAGCAATTGTGATCTTTCGCAAGGGTCACTCGTTCCCGTAGACTGACGGGTGGCTATCAGGCTTCACCGGGAGCTTGTGAAACTTGACCTCGATGTCGCAGTAAACGCCCACGCCGGCGGCCTCCAACTCTGCCCACCACATCGCCAAGGGATACTCGTGACTCTTGGGGTCTTTATCTGGTGGTGGGATCCGCTCCATCGCTGACAAACCTAGGGCCCTGGCCCTATTGCTTGATAACGTTCCAGCCGAATGCTCCGAGGTGTTGGCAGTATCCAGTGACTACTCGCACCGAACCCGAAAGTCCAGGCCAGCGCAGAGGAGCCGCGGAACGGTCGCTAAGCAGGAGTTGTATATAGAGGCACCCAGTTAGCCTACATCACGGCCTGTACCTGAGCCCCCCGCCAGTTTATCAATACGTCGCCTATCTTGACATCGCCAATCAGGCGATTCCGCCACTTCTTTTTTCGCAATGCGTTCACGCGGGCTTTGGCCTTGAGGTCGCGTCGCCGAGTTTCCCCAAAACTGATTCCCAGTCCCGAAACCATCCTCCAATCCGCAGAGTTTGCTGTGGAACACGTCGTTTGCCGGTAGATACTGCGTACTCCGAGTTGTTGATGCTCGCTGCGCTGTATACCCGAACGCATATTAGAATGATTGAATTACAACCTTCAAATGTTTGTTACGTGCGACCCTCCTCTTGGTGATGTCGAGTTATTCGCTTAAATACATGCGGGCTCTGGTCGTACAGTCATGGTTAGGATGTTCGTAACCCACCATACTGGTTTCATCCTCCTTGCAAATGTTCACGTTGCATTAACGCTCTCTCCGAGGTGTTGTTGAATCGGGAAATGATTCCTTGACTGCGTATTTCGGTATTATGCCCTACTATTGGAATTCCGGTTAGAAACTCGCGAGGTCCGCTCAGCAGTGTCGGGTACTTATATACGTTCCACTAAACATTTTCCTAACGTACCGACCACATTCGTTAACCGATTTTGTCATTCCTGACCACGTCTTTCGAATGAACGAAAACCGCGCCGAACCATTTCGGAATACGTGCTATGAGCTACCAGCCAATGTAGATATTCATGAAAAAACCTGTGGGCTTCTTCCCGCTCCGGCCACCAACGAGCCTCTCCGTCCCCTTAGAGAGCACTCAGGCCAATCTCACAATGGAGACCTTTACCTAGTCGCCGCCGCTTCGGCCATGCGACGAACCGTCTAGTTCGCTCTGACTCTCAGACCAGTTTTTCACTAGGCTCGATAATGTTCGACTCTTCCAGATCCCAGCCTCCCGCCAAAATCAGTCGGTCCGTTTTTACACTGGGGGAGATTTCCTACAGGCGTTCGGAGCATTTCGTTAATCCATGAAGACCGCGAAGGGTGTCCGGTCAGGGCCTCGTACTATGAGAGAACAAAATAGCAATCTTCTCTTCAATCCTGTATTACCCGGCGTCGAAACGTAATACGGCCCGATGGCGCAAAGGGGTCGCCGAGTCAAGGGCGTGTTACCAATGGAGACATTGCTGAAGGCGGAGGCCTGGAAGACTAACTCCACATTCGTCTCCGGCTACCTCGCAACACCGTCGGCCGACGAGACTTTGCCAGAGCATTGCTGAATATGCCGAGACCGGGATCCTGGCCCTCCACCGCTGACTTCTTGTGCTAGTCGGTGGCTTGTGGTACGTATGAGAGGTTTGAGAGGCGAAGTAGACCGCTCGCAAACTACCTGGTTTTTTTCGGGTCTACGACCGACGACAACCTCTCATACTAGTCCCCCTCCCTTCCTTCCCCCCCACTCCAGTTCACGCTCACAAAATGCGAATGCTCCGCTGCTAACTCTGGAGATAGAGAGGACGATGGGGTGGCCAGATGGGATAGGTAGAATTCGTCGCCAGAATGGGGACTATAGGCCTTCAATAAACATGAACTCAATATTTTGTGGTCCGGGTGTATACACTAGTCAGCTACCCTACGAAATAAATCAGTATTGCGATGCTGCAGTCCTATATTCAAAATTATATTGTAATTATCTTCCTTTCTTTACACCGTCTAAGCTCGTTCTTCATGGCCAGGCAACAGACGTTTTCTCTATAAACTTTGGTTTTACTATAGAGAAAACGTGTAATTCTTTAGGTGAACAACTACCAGTGTTCCTGTATTGTTCACCTAAGGAATTATTGGGTACTCGGGAAAACTATTTGGGTACACTACTTGGGTATGTATCATTGGCTGGCGTTGCAGTTACCTTTGTTGTTTATAAAAACTACACAAAGTCGTGATCGGGATCACCCTCGTCTTCACGAAAAAGTGACCTTCCTTTGACTTAATAATTCAGTTGCTTTGATTGACAACTGTAACGGACTGCCCATTATTGTTTGCCACTGCAGTGTGATCCACTAACCTATCATCAGTGAACAGAAAAGAAAAGATGCACCCCTGTGGACCCAATTCTCCGCCGGACCGGGAGCCTACAAAGAATCACCAATCACATTGAAGTCGCATGAACGGTGTTCCAGCACTGGGAATGGGAAAAACAGCTTAAGGAACGCAGCTCCCCACTTGATAGGTCCCAATGATCAAATGTCAAAGCCTGGATTCAATTGACACATTGACACAAACATTTGATCAGGCTCAAAGAAGGAAACTTTGGGTCTTATCCGTCAGTAATATTTAAATTTTTGACACATAACCTGGAATTATATTATTTTTTTTTGGGGGGGGGGGGAGGGGGCAGATGGGAGTTTAGGGGGCCAGCCCACCCCCCCCCCTCTGACTACGCCACTGCATGGTTGGGACAGTAGAGCTAAAGCTGGCTGTGCTCTATTTGTTTTGCTGAGATCCTTTTTTCCAGATATGTCAAGAAAATCCGGAAAAATTTGCGCGTTTAGATAGTTATTCTAGTTTCTCCCTGGAATATGTCTGTCATGGAAAATATATAGGACAGATCATATGTTATTGGGGAAATTACTGTACAGTAGCAGTAGGGTCACTGAAGGGGAGTGGGGGGGGGGGGGGCGCAGGGGGCGGTCGCCCCCACTTCCATCCCGAGACGGTCTGTAGGTCCATTACGCCTGATCTGTCGGCTACATTTATGCCAGATTTGGGGCATTCCCCATCGGGATTGTTTTCTGATGGGTATGTATGTTGAAATTTAACACCCCAACGAGGCCTGTTTCCCCGACGTGTGTAACTGTTTCTCCTCTTCATGGAAGCTGGATTTTCTGCGCGCTTTGCGCGCCTACATCTTCTGTTTATTTGCCAAGTTCATTGCTAAGTTGATATCCCGTATTCCGCCCTCTTTATATTCCTACAACTATACAGTGTATAGTTATCTTCTTCTTATCTTCCTACACAACTATACAAATACAAACGAATACAATGTGTGGCATTTTAGTTGGCATATAAGTCAATATTATGGATATCTCAGGGGCGCCGGACGTTTTTGAGGTGGGGGGGCAGCCCTTGAGAAAGAGCACTTTAGTAGTAGGGGAGATTTCCACCAAAGAGCGACCTCACCTATGCAATTTTTTTATGATATATCGAAATTTTATTTCGTTAAAAACATTGTGGCATTAAAATAAATAATAGATTGAACCTCATTTTCCTTCTTATTAGCATTCACGTTTCGTTTTTCACATCCTAAATTGTTCAAACTTTACTCCCAGAAAACACCTACGGTTCATTTTTTTAGCTATATCCTTTAAGTATTATATTTTCACGAAATTTGCATTTTCACGAAATTTGGCATTTATTTTTCAGAAAAGTTTCCACACTGACCCCCTTACAATGATGGTATTTATCTCTAGGTCCCTGAAAGAGATTGATGTTTCTGGTTCTGTTGGGGAGGGTGAACCTCATGCGGATATTCTACAGATGAGTGCCTAGTGTAGGGGGATGTCACTGGTTCCATTTTTCAATGTTTTCTGTTCTTGAAAAGAGAAGTCTAAAAGATGAAAACAAAAAAAACAGGTGGTGGACATACGGGTAGGGTGCGGCTCGCGAAATCTTTGAAAGATACCTGGAACCACCCCGTCAGAGAAATCGTGGCCGCCACCACTGCGCAGGAGAGCGGCACTTTTTTTTGGTGCCTCAGATTCAGGATTACGGGTACTGTTATTTACTGAAAGTCGTAAATTTGGATTGTATTGGTTTTTTGAGCATCGTTTCAGTCGGCATAAATGATCAGGATTAAGTTATTGGCAAATATTCAGGTCAATTTATACAGGGTATGCCTGTTAAATTGAATACACGAGTATATATGAAATTATTTTATTATAGGATACTCTTTATTATTCTTGGAATGATACTATTTAAATAATAATGACTTAACCTGGCGTTATTGGTGGACTGTATTGTGTTTTGTCATAACTACAAAAAGCGGTATGAAGGGATACCTACACTATATTTGATGGATGAGGGAGGGGAAAGGGCTAGGTGTGATTTGCAGCTGTGTGGATCTCTTGGAATTTATGACTTGTAAGAAGTGTCCAGGGCGGTCTTTACGGGAGCTTATGGGGCGCCAACTTCCAAATCCCTGACCCCGCCCTCCACAATCTGTTCCATGTTAGTATGTGTGAATATGATGAATGCCCCGACACGGCATCCCCTCGATGCCCTTTTGACAGCTGGGAGAGACCTCTTTCATGATGATTTTGGGAGGTCTATTTATTTCTTGTTTGTTCGATACGGCACCAACCGCACCAACTCAGCCAACCGCTGTGGCGCTGAGCTCGATATAGCCCCCCCTATGGCTTCAAAAACTTCAAACTGCACCTGACCTTGTCCGTAAATATTGGACTATTGCCCGGTCGGACATTTAGCTTATTTTCATCCCTGCCTCCTCACTTTCATCATCACCCCCCCAGTTACGATCTTACAGTCGGCGTGTTTAAGAGTGTACCTGAATCAATAGTCTCTCGGAGCGCGGCTGTGAGACCATCATGACCGTAATATTAAAACAAACACTATTTTCTATCCATAGCGTTTAGGGATGTCGCCTTTGACTTTCAGCAGAGCAGTTTCTGTGCTGTGCTATGAGTTTTGACGTTAGAATGAGCCCTACCCGTACAGGTGGGGTTGAGTTGTCGTATTCTCACACACACGCCAAATTTGCCAAAATAATTGATTTTCGCATTTTTTTCCATCCATTCCACCAGAATGACCCCTAATCCACACCCAATATGAGGGTTTTGCACTCTCATAAGACAATCTGCATATCCAGTTCTGGCCCCAATGGGGTAGCACATATGGCAACCCCACGTCTGGACGCTTCGTATTCCCGCTCTCACTGTGTATAAGCTATTTTCTCTTACAGTTTCGTTATCAATTTCTATTTTTTCTTCTCTTGTGCGTGGTTTGTTCTTCTGTCGTGTTCTGGGTATCCCTGTTGTTTTGTTGTGGGCTGGGTTGTTGGAGCCTTTTTTTTGTTTTTTCTGTTTGTTCTTTTTCTCGTGGGTTGTTGCCTTTCCTTTTTTGGGCTAATTTTTGTTCCAAGCCACCCTGTTCCCCGCCCTAGCTAGGCCTAGAATGTCTTGCCTTTCCGTACCTGAGTGTATATAGTTGTTCTAGCCGTTGCTTTTTCCTCTTTTCTTTCTCGGGTTTTCTTCTCGGTTTTCGTGGCCGCGGGCAGGTAGCCTTGAACCTTGACGGATACTGCACACAAACCAGTGGGGAACAAACAACTCAGGATGGGTGAAAGAAAACAATATTTGCAATTCTGAACGAATTTATTGTGCATGCTCTTACTGGTATTATGCAATAATTGAAAGACTACAAGCGCGCGCACGCGCGATTTATATTCTGCATATTGACCTTCTAAACAATCAAATTTAGGCACTTTGTTGGAATCTGTGTAGGTGTGTGGTCTGTACTGTACCTCTTGATGTATGGTTATTTCCACATCACCAGTCCGCAAAATGTTGGGGACATTTGATTTTGTCTCCCTGTGATTGCCGCTCATGTTGCAGATTGCGGTACGGTAACATAGGCACCTCTGGTGACAGATGATTAGGAAAACAGCCACGACCTGATGTTCGATTCTCATCACGGCAAGAGCCGAATTTATTGTGCACAGCAGTCTAACCTACTGCAAGTGCACACAAAACCTTTTTCCCAGATCATTTTGACTTCTGACTCGTCATGAATAAACGGAGAATTCACTCCTGCGTAGTGAGTCATATCTAAATTTTGACATTATTCCTTTAAATCTTCATAATAATTTGTCTTAAAATTGGCATAAGCGACTTCATTTCCCCTGGATGTTCATCAGACTGTGACCTATTGAACACAACCGACTTGCTATCCAAAATCCAAACAATGTGGAATCAACCATAGCTATGTCCCCACGTTTTATCCCATGAATGAACCCTCAACTTGAGCTTTTGGCTAACCCCTTTGTCACCATTGTGACAAAGACTCACCCTAAAGTAATATATTTGTCAACTGGCTTCGACTATGACGATGTAGTTGAGGCTTATAAACATTTGTCCATCCTTTGTTTTGAATATTAGGTCTTTTTGTGCTGTTATTAGAGTCACTGCTGGCGCTAATATTCTTCACACCTTCAAAACTAACCTGTACTACCCCCCTGTAGCGTTCTTAGAAAAAGACAGCTTCCAGCGGTCGTACTCCTTGATCAGAGGTAAGGCAACAACACAACCACAAAACCAACAAACTGGTCCTCCAGACAAGTTTTAAAACTGGTCCAGACAGTGCTCAGTTTGCCAAGTGTATAACAAGTTCTTTGAAGATAACTATTTAATAGACTCGTCCTGCCTGTCTGGGCCAGTTTAAATCTCTCATCAGCTAAACTTGTCACCTCCGCTGGAGGTTTATAAGGTACTTCGTGACTAGTTATAAACTCCTCCTACCTGTGGCCCAGTTTGACTAGTTTACTGACAAGTTTAGCTTGATAGGTTTATCCTCGTCAAGTTGACGGGTTTTTATCTTAGTCATTGCTGAGCATACTAGTTTAGCATATCACGATCTGGGAGTTTTGCCAGTGATGCAGACACCACCTGCATTGGCTTTAGAGCCTTACAAGATACAAGCGCTGCATCAACAATCACTACATTCTGTGTGACTTAACCACTGCATTAACAATAACTGTAAGCAGTTGTGTGGGACGCAGATGGCCTAGAAGCCTATTCCTGTATTTTGGTATCCCAATGAGTGAGACGAAATGCAGTGACGGTAATAAAATGACAATTATGCTGCCCTTATTTTTGAAACGTGGTTCCAAGTTCAGAATGACAGAGTTCGTCGGAATAAACTAAATACACAATTAGGCTACAGTGGTCTCGAAAATACTTGAATAAATTTGAATAAAAATGTGTACATAATAGGCAGATATGTATGGGGCCTAAGACATTTAGATTAATAATCCCGATATCACATGCAGCACTCAGATCTTACCTGTGACCAAACATTGATCAACATGGCCGGTTCCTGGATAAATATACCTGAGTGGGATTCATGAACCCTAAGTATTTAAATTCAAATAACAAATAGTACATCTCTTGAGTACTGTGACTGAAGTGACTCTACTAGACAGCCTACTTCATTCTATCACGATCAACAAAGATATGGCATTTGGCTACCACAATTAACTCACCTAATGTGTACGCACGACTGCACCCGCGGTTCGACAAGGATGCCAGGGTAGTCAGCAACTGTATGCAGCTTTAGCATCGCTCGCTCTATAGTCAGTCGCATACAACTGAAACAGAAAACCACGCAGGGCTCTACTCGAATAGGCGACCAGTCAAACATACCGTTAGATTGATTTGCATATGTTTGTGTAGCTGGACAAATTAGCTAGAGGAGTTAGCTGGAGGAGTGAGCACGGTCTGCTAACTCGTCAAGAGTCACTGGTGTTTCCGCCAAACTTCAAGTCAAGTTTTTCAAGTTCAAGTTCAATGAAAAATAAATCATTTTCCATAATAAGGTTCCATATTGAACATAGCAACAGTAATTATAAAATGCAGTATTAATATGTTGGGAAATGAAGGATGTTCAGACGTGAAGGGGCCCAGAAAATAAGATACGACTTTGTAGGTCTGGCCCTGACAACTGGCCCTGACTCGATAGCTTAAGAGTAACGAGTCCAGAAAGAGAAGTTGAGGCGGGGGGGGGGGGGGGGGGGGAGGGATAAGAAGTATCCTGGTTTTACAAACATATACATGAATATTATAGGGAATCAGTCACATCAAGTGTAACGACTCACACGCGTGAGGTGAGGGGTAGAGGGTAATATTTACTCAAAAGGTGCTGCCTATTATCTTTGAGAATGGACAAGAATAGGGGGGGCATCTTCTCGTTTCTCATGTAGCGATTCCACCGGTGGACCCCGGTAGTTCGGAATATGGGTAGTATTTCGAAGCAGTCGGGAATGGGGTGAGTTAAGTGGAGCCTGTGACGTGTGTTGTGGTCATGAATTGCGATGTGAGAATAAAACTTATTGAAAACTCCTGGTAAACCCACCCATATGGAATTTGTAAACCATATCCCGAGTTGGTTATTATATGGCAAACAAGGTGACACTTGGTGAGACAAGGTGAGCACGGTAGGGTATGACTATACTAGGATCTGACAGCCTTGCGATATTACTCGCTTCTGGGAATATAAGATTGTTAAGCATAGTTATTTCGTTGCGTCCCCATAGAATAAATACTGTAGTTTAGGGGTGGGGAGTAACAAGTGCCAATGACTAGGAGTTAAGAAGTGCATTTACTGGCAATACACTTTTGCAGTCTATTTAGAATTCCATTAGTCTTAGAAATTTGGACTTATAAAGCATTAATAACATGCACACCCACCTTACATGCCACCCCAATCCAAGTTTTCAAAGCGATTGTTAATCCTCTGAGAAGGTTTTATGGGGGGAGGGGCATTTTATTTATGCCCATCTATACGATTGACAAGACGGCACTTGTTGTCATGCACTCTATTAATCAAAAATAATGCGCTCATTTTTGTGCATTTAATGATATCTATTTAATACGGAGCCAGTTTGGATATATGTTTTTAAATTCTCGAAGTTACGGGGTCATTGAGAGTGTCTTTAAAAGTTATTATTTGATAGAATACGTATATCATCGCAAAGAAATAAATTAGATTTGTTAGAGGAATTTGCGATATCATAACTAAAGCATGAAGACCAGGGACTATTAAAACCTTGTGGTACACCTATTGCTATTGCTTGAATAGATCCAAGGAACATTCCCGAACTGACATACTGCGGGCGGGTGCTTTATATAACTTCTTCTAACAATTGTGTTGCTTCCCACAGGATACCAATATGCATGCAATTTATCAAATAATATACTATGGCAATTGTGTAATCGAACTTTGGATTAGATCAATAAAGAAGGCCCACGGGTGCCCGGTAAACTGCCGCCCTATCAATAATTTTTAAACTTCTCTCGTTTTCAATTTCGATAAAAAAAGGGTTTCCGCGCTAGTGTTGCAATAGTTTCATCAGTCATGTTCGGCACTTTGATAACAGGTTATCTTTGGCAAAAATGCGACCCCCGGCCACCTCTTTCTACCATTAGGGCTAATATATTACTAAACGATACCATTTATTTTCAGTAGATTTAGCGGGCTATTTTCAGTTAGCCAGGTTTCAGTCAGAACAATAAAAGTGACATTATGACCTGGTTTGATTTCATAAAAAATTAATTCCCGCCCCGTCCCAGTTTCTTTAATATGCTCCTAATATTCAGACGAAAAATGGAAATCCTATTACTATCGTACGAAAGTATGACAAATCATGATCGTTGAAATATTACCATTTCGGGGATACGCCCATTTCATTCAATTCATCTGTATACCCTTTTTCGGTTCAGACAAGGGATCTTAAAGTTTTCTGCAACAGCAAGCCAATCCTCCATTCTGGCGTGCATGTAATACATAACTACTAGGGAATAGCCGCAACTATAGATAAGATCCGCATCTGCGGCCGAAGGAAGGAGGAGAGGGTTTTGATCAACTTTTCGTGGAGACGAAAAACTTGATGAAAATGGATGGGACAAAATACAAAGATTGAAGATTGGTTACATATTTAAACGCGAACATTCCAGAGAACAAAAGAGCTTAGTTCATTATTTAAATCAGAATCTGTTGGAGGTATACAAAAATGTCACGGACGGCCGGGTGGTTTCCGAAAACTGTAATAGTTGGCGAGTTTACCAAACACTGTAAATGGGGTTTGCTTCTTGTCCAGCAACCAACTGTAAAACTTGTTCATCAGCCACAGCACTGTTAACCTAGTAACTAGGTTCTTACGAGACTGCCCCTCGAGGAGTGAATGCCATTTTTGCGTGACTAGTCTTGCTCAAACCACATTTTCCTGACAATATCCCCCCTGACACAAGTTTTGCCTGACAGTTAAAACTTGTCCAGCCACATAAATTGACGTAGTATTTGTTTTTGTGTGCACCCATCCATGTCGTCATGCACTCGCTGGCCACAAGTATTTTTTTCGTTCGTTTTCGTCCCGAAGGAATTCGTAAGTGCAGCATTTTTCATTCAATTCTCCAATATCCCGTACATTCCTGAGAACCACATGCTTGCAACCATTCCAAAACATTTCCTTCCGTTGAAGGTTAGAAACTACAGAAACACCACCCTAAACAGGTTCCCTCATAATAAATTGTCCTGTGTACTGGTCTACTGGTGCATGACTGATGTTGGATTTCATCTTTCAAGCCCATGTTAAAGTTTAAAGTGTCTCCCCCACCCTGTGTCATTGCGCAGCGCATTGAATTGTACACGAAGTTCCTCACGATGGGTATCATTCAAGTCGACATCCCGCCGTATAGGTGCAATAGGGACTTCCGTAAAAGTGGTATTTTTAATAAATCCGTTAGTGGTTTTTTATCTTCTGTCATTCGTCATGATATCCTTTGATTATTTTGTGCGTTCATGTCGAATCCACTCTATCCACTCTATGCCTTCCTGGTTCGACAGAACCGGGACGTTGTTAGTATACAATTGTGTTTCCCTCTCTCTGTATTCCTTGACGAAGCAGGAATCTATGTAATCATGGCAGTGTGTGTGTGTGGTTTGGGTGTGTGTGTGGGTATGTGTGTGACGTCGATCCTTGTTAACACTGGTCATCTGAGGTCAAGAGAGGTCAAAGTCTGGGGCAACCCCGATGGCTAAACGATGATACCATTTCTTTAACGTTGGTCCTCCGGTATTCTTCCTTTTTTAAACTGGTTTCGGAGGGTTCACACTAATACCTGAAACAGAAGCTTTTTACATGGACATTATACGGAACTGGACATTATCTGTAACTATTACCTACCACCATACCTCGTGGTAAAGGAGCGACCAAGTAAGTCGTCCCACAGGCGACTCTCCACTTTCTCCCGATCACTCGGCATTAGCAAGAGCATTAGGACGCCAACGCATACTTACTGTAAACAACTTTCTTGCAGCCTAGCCTCTCATAAGCTGCAGCGCTGGCTAGGAGGAAACAATCGATCCGTTCACCGCAGAGGGAGATACAGGGCTTCTAATTGCAGTCATCGATGAAAGGGATTAAGCGGAATATGCAACACATCCTCGGACCCTCGAGACGTAATTGAACAGACTTTCACTGATCGACTCGCATGCTTGAGAAGCGCGGATTGATGGCCTACAGGAGAGTGATAAACTCCAGAGTGATAGGATCAGTACCTTGGAAACAAAACGTCGCACGCCTCAACCATGCAATCCCCACAACCATGTGCATCAGCATTGAACACTCAGGAGCGACTCTTCTCACCCACTCCGAAACAGCTAAGATATTCCGGCTTTCCACATACCGTTGATGAAATTCCGAGGGATATTGCAAAGCGGTTCTTGTGGAGGGTGGGGATCGATAATCCGTCTATTGAGAGAGCCCATAGAGCTGGCAGACCAAGGCCAAAGACCGGTCAATGTTTTGGTGAGGATGACCAGTTTCAAGATAAACTTCAAAAACCCTTTACCGCTCTGAAAACATCAGAGAATCAAGTTAGCTGAGAAGATTCTTACTTGTCATCATCGATGATCTAACGAAGGCTGATCTCACGGAAAAGCGATCATGGAGTAAACAGGTAGCCAGAACTTATCAAGCTGGAACCATAATTACGTTTCATTCGTGGCAAATGAGAGATGCAACGGGAATGCGTTCCCATTCAGGCTGATAACCGGAACGACCTTCCTGAACATGGATAAACTTACCATCGCAGTACCGGTGGAGGCCTGCAATTGGAGCCTCTCTGAACAACCATGAAACTGTTAGTTGTTTCTTGTTTGTTATTTTTGAGCATCTATTATTGGCATTTTCCCAGGACATTATTGGAAATATTTATCAAACATTGGGTGAGTTGAATATTCCCTTTAAAATTTTCAGAAATATTCAGTGGTAAAATTACAAATATGTTCATTTAATAGGGGGAAAATCGTAATAATAGCGAGCGTAGGAAGTTATTTCTCTTTTACAAAGACGTAAATATGATATATATTTTTACAAGAAACTCATTCGATTGAAAAGATATAAAGATTGGGCTAAAGATGGGGGGGGTGATGCGTTCTTTAGCCAGGAACAATATGGCAGGGGATCGCTATTGTTAGCCACGCTTCTCCTCCATGTTTTGAGGACAGAGGATAGCAACGTCGATATTATTTATATAGATAATTCGTAAAGATTATTATTATGAACTAGCAACACCAACTCAAGACGGTCGTCGATAATTATACTCAGCGGTTTTCATAAGTATTTTGCTCTTCATTTTAGTCATTATTTTATTGCTCGTGAGTGGTGTGTTCGTATTTCTGTGATTGAGCTGTGGGTCCTTCAGCGTGAGTTGTTCCTCTTTTGGGCTATTTTTGCTCTAGGCCATTGTTCCCCTCCCTAGCAAAGGCCTAGATTTTCTGCTTTCCGTACCTGTGTGTAATAAGCTGTCACAGCGTATGGCAGTTATCTTGGTGTGTATGTCTGCTTGTGGTTGAGTGCGATTGTATTGCGTAAGCTATTGTCCTGATTTGGTCTCTTGCATTCGTTCTGCCTCTGTTCTGCCTGGCAGGTAGCCTCTGGCATTCTTTGTCGACAGTATTGATTTTTTCGTCAGTGAGTAGTGTGCTTGCGCTAGTGTGGTGTTAGTTCTATCTGTTCCGTGTTATAGTGTAGGCCTATATTAGTTTCTCTTATCAATTTGACCTATTAGGGTATTCTCATTGAAGTTGCGACAGTGGTCGGGAATTAAATACGTGAGTTAAACTAGTGTTTGTGTTACTCTTTTTCCTTTCGCATTCGTATTTTTCACTGGTGGGCCCCCTAATTATTTTCAAGTCTGACTTTTTGTCTTCTATTACGTTGTGATATGGGAGGGAAGGATAGGCTGCTAGCCTGTCAGGGTTGTAATGTGGATTGAGTATTTGAAGTCGGGACTGAGGTTTCAGGGGGTGAGTTTGCGGACACTAAGGCAGAGGGGTATATGTATAGATGTAAGGAAGGTCATAGGATAGCGAGCTGGCAGCGAGGCTTGGGGCAAGTGAGAGTCAGTGGGAAGAGGTTAGGAGGGGGGCTACTGCCGATAAAACGGAAGTAGTAGTTGGTCCTGGCCTGACACTAGGAATAGTTTAGGTGCTGACGGTGGAGGCAGTGCAGGGGGGTCAGTGGATGGTGTGGGGGCGGGGGGAGAGTACAGAGGACGGGCGACAGTCAGAGCGGGTGGTTCCAGTCGCAGTGGATGGAAGGGAGGTGGATGTGGGGGGGAATAAGTGAAAGGGAAGTTTTGCTGGGGGGGATTTCGATTGTCCGCGTAAGTGACAGGGAATTTGTCGCGTAGATAAGCTGAAGCGTACGTGTGTTGTCTTCGGGAGCAAGGGGAAGATATTAGTGCGGCGTCAACAGGCTCGTGGGGATGGGAGTTGGTGGTTGTCGAGATAGGCACTAATATCTCCGGGGTGACCAGTCCAGGACCGTCCAGTTTCCGATTCCGTGCACTGCTGTGCAGGCCGGAAGTCCCCTAGGTCGAAAGTCGCGGTTTGTGGCATTCTCCTCCCTAGGTTTGGACGGGCGCGTTTGGCGGGTAGACGATAGTCGTGTCTCAATGGTGGTTAAATTAGAGTCGCTGGGGAGGTCGTTTCATTTTGTGGATCTTTCTGTTCTGGGGAAGGAGGGATCTTTTCACGCCTAAGGATGGTCCTTTTTTCCACCTTAATGGTGCGGGGGAGTCAGTGTTATGCAATTTGGTCAATTTCTGCGTGGAAGGGGTTACACTAAATTTTGTTTGGGGGGCGAGGGTTTCACAGGTGTCCCGTAGCTTTTAAAACCTGGTCCAGGGTTGTTAAAGTAAGCAGGCGCAGTGGGAGTCTGGCAGGTAACATAGCGATAGATATGTTAGCCACTGTCATTTTTCTGTGCTCAGGTTCAAATAATCACGGAAAGTTTGAGGGGGGGGGAGTGCAGATTTTAGTCCAGGAACGCAGCCTGACGTCATTGGTATTACAGAGTCGTGTTGAACAGTGATATTCCCCACCTAGGTTTCACCTCTTCCTGTTTTGTCTGTTGTTTTATCGGCAGATAGGATATATACTCTCCGTGGCATTGGTAGGTGGATTAATGTGTATGTGACGTCCGACTTGAAAGTTTTGAGAAGGCCGATATTGGTGTAATTTTTGTCAACTCTGTTTGGTGGGAAATTACGTCTACTTCAGTCGGGTATCTCCAGTTCTTTATTAGTTGGCGATTTGTACCGTTCTCCAAATAGCTCTGAAGACAACAATTCTTTACTTTCCGACATGCTTTACGAGGTTTTCTGGGAAGAGTACAATTAATTCGGGTGATTTCAATTACCAGATATTTCTGGTCTAATGGTACATAATGGCAGTCGTGGATCTGGCTTTTTTAAAGTCACGCAGGATTGTTTCTCAGCATGTACATTTTCTTACCAGAAAGAATAATATTCGGATTTAGTTTTGAGCAGTGACGCAGATTCTGTAGATCATGTAAAGCGCTTGGGTAAGCTCGGTGCAATTGATCACGGTATTATTGTTTCTTCAAAGTGTCGTTGTTCTTTCAAAATCCCACCGAGTGTAGAGCTTTTTTCCTTGTTTTTCTCTAAGCCGATGTGGATGGCAATTTCCCAGTTGTTTTTAGCAATTAGATTGCATAAATTGTTGATTAGTACGAATGCTGTTGACTCTGGGAATGGTTTCATTGAAAAGGTTGACGAGGTTATGAAAGTTACGTTCCTTGAGGAAACGTCGCATAAGAACAAGAGGCGTTCTTGGATGAAAAGGGAAGTTTTTCGGGCCATCAAACGTAAGCGGGACATTATGGCGACTTTATCGTTCTTCTGGGTCCGTGTCAGATCTAGAGCATTTCAAAGTTCAGCAAAGCTTGTCCAGCGTTTAGTTTCTGGTGCTAAACTAAGATTTGAGAGGCAGTGCCTCATATCAAGGAGAATCTCGTGCATTTTTCTCTTATGTGAGGGGGAAGCAGAAAGTCAAGGACGAATTGGGCCTTTGATAGATTCCGACGCGGGAGTACATTCAGCGATAGCCAGGAGAGAGCTAAGGTCCTTAAGAATATCTCGTCTGTTTTTACTCATGAGAAATTTTGAAATTTGGTTGACCTAGTGTCGGGTTTCTCCGCCCATAGTATGGTAATAAGGTGTGTTCGCCTGGTTTGGTAAAGGAGGAAACTGCAGAAGACTCAAAAAGTGGATAAAGCCTTCTGGTCCTGACGGAGTGTATCATTTTATTAAAATCCTTTGCCGACGAGGCTGTCCACTAGCTATTAGTTCAATAAGACTTACAAGAAGTATGTTCCGGAGATGGAGGAGAGCAAATGTTTCTCCTATTTTCAAAAAGGGTAAAGGTTCCTTCCTTGTAATACGGCCAGTCAGTCTACTAGTGTTGTATGCAGAGGTAATGGAAAAAATAGGGATCATATGGTTGATTATTCAATGGTGAGCATAGTCTGGATTAGGGATTCTCAGCATGGGGTTAGGAAGAATCGGTCGTGTTGTGACTAACTCTCTTTGAATGTATGGAAGATGTTACATGGTCGTTGACAACGGCATGCTGTTGATAATTTTCCTGGACTTTCAGAAGCTTTTGACAAGGTTCCTCATGAGCGTCTCTGCTCAAGTTGAGAGCTTTGGCTTGAGGGGAATTCCTCCAGTGGATTCGTGCGTGGCTTCCTAATAGGGAACAACGAGTGTCATTAATGGGCGGTGTCGTCCTGGCAAAAAGGTCACTAGTGGTGTTCCCCAGGGATCGGTTATCGGGCCTTTACTTTTTCTGCGTATATAGACGATCTTGAAGGTTCTGTCCATTCCAGGGTTTAGAAGTTCGCAGACGATACTAAGTTGTATCGGGAGGTCGGTTCGCATGAGGATGTGCAATTGTTCAAAGGGTTTGGAATATTAATTTCCAAATGGTCTTCCGATGGCAAATGTTTTTCAATGTGACAAGTGCAAAGTTATGCATGTTGGTTTTTACAATCGCAACGCTTTCCTTCAAGTTAAATGTCCAGAATATTCAGGA
Source organism: Sclerodactyla briareus (assembly GCA_026419785.1). Lineage (NCBI taxonomy): Eukaryota > Metazoa > Echinodermata > Holothuroidea > Dendrochirotida > Sclerodactylidae > Sclerodactyla > Sclerodactyla briareus. The sequence continues at coordinate 174,657 of JAODTK010003220.1, read as the reverse complement.
GGTGATTCAGAAAAAGATAATGGGTGTGTTTGATTCTTCTTGAAAACCTTCCAAGCAATGTGCGGAAGCTGCTAGAAAACGTAATTGGATTCTCGGCTAGATCGACGTCACTTCGTTCCTTGCTAATGATATTGTTGTCAGGCTGTTCAGGCAAATGGTGAGACGCACCCTGTAGAGTATTCTGTACAAGGTGTGAAGATCCCTACTTTGAAAAGACAAGGAGGTAATTGAAAACGTTCAGGTAGGGCAACTAGAATGATTCACGGTCTGAAAAAATTGATCCTACGCGGAACGATTAAGGTTCGGATCTAACTACCATGCGAGCTGAGGCGAATTCGGGGTGACTGATCCAGGTTTAAAAATGTCCATGACTCGATCGGCCTGTCCTTCCACTACTGAATTTTCCAATGTTAATGCAAATAGATGCCACTGTCTCAAGCTTCGTGGCAACACTGCAAGATTGGACATCGTAAATATTTCTTTCGCAGAGAGTGATCAGTGCGTGGAATTGTCTTCCTAAAAATGTTGTTCGCTCTAATAGAGAAATTAATGCGTTCAAGACAGTCTTGATTTTATTTTTCAGGAATCACGGGCGAATATTTAGTGGTTTGGTTCATTTTCTTTCCTGGGATGTTGTGGCTTTGCACGGGTGTTTATGAGGATTATGTCCTTCCTGACCCTTATTCACTAAATAAACTAACTAAACTAATCAAAGTAGGACAGCGCATATGTGTTTGATTAATGTGTATGGCCCAAAGGTGATTCTCGCATTCCTTTCATTCTATAAAACGAGTATCTTAGAAGAAATAGTTATGATTGTATATAGGCGCGTGGAGATTTCAATTTTGTGTGGAAGTTGATATGGATTAAAAAACAGGGCGTGTTTGCCTAGAACTAATTGTAGCAAAATTAGAGGTGATGAACTGTGCTAATGGGTATAACTTAGTTGATATCTGGCGCGATTAAGGGAACCCCTAAAACAAAACGATACAACGTGGGCATTCCAATATCGATGACATTCACGCTAGACGTGAATTGTTTTTAATTTCTGCCGTTTAAAATTGTGTCTGATACCAAAAATTTCCCCTATTTTTGGCTCAGATCACGATAGTGTTAGTGTAAACTTAATTCTAGGTGTCAAAGAGGACCAGGAATTTGGAAACTTAATACATCGGTTTACGTTGGATGATGCTACTGTAACATAATAATTACAATTATTTGCTGACACGCGTAAATGAAAATGAAAATTTAAATCCTAGTCTGCTCTGCGAGTTTGTAAGCTAAATATTAGAACTGCCTCCATTCAGTATCATAAAGTGCAGCCAGAAACACTCGATGCAGAGTGGATGAAGAGAAATTGTCAACAAAATTGTTTATTATCGAGCAACTTTATTGTGCCAAATCCATCTGAAGAGATTAAGACTTTTTTGCCATATTTAAGAGCAACGTTAGGAAAACCCTGTAGATTTTACATTGATGGAATATCGTACGATCGAGAGCTAGATGGATGTGAAGAAGGAGAAAGAAAAGAATACAAGTTATATTTTGAGTCTAGAAAAGCGATAATAAAATTACGAACACGATAAACGGAAATAGTTACCGGTGATGACCGTTTACACTTAATACGCCTAATGAAGTGAGTTGTCGGAGATTGAAATGTTCTATTTTAACCTCTACACAAAGGATGATAATGTTTCTCTCGCATAGTTTCTACTCTTGCATTTGGCTATCGAATCCTGCTGTCCTTTCCGATCAATCAAAAGGGCGAGATGTGAGGGGCGTTTAAATCTAGATGAATGTATCGTGTCAATCAAGTCCATGGCGCTGAATAAGGCGCAGGCTCTGACGGAATTCTGCCAGTTCTATTCTATGGTCTCTTTTTGGGAAGACATTGGACATTAGTCGTGGATTCCTTTAATAATGCATTTCAAATGGTATTTATCAGATGAACAACCGGCGGCAGAGAACTGTATCTCTAATTCCAAAGCCGGGCAAAGACAAGAAGTACTTAAAAAATGGGGCGTACGTACTATTGCCCCTTTTAAACGAGATTATAAAATCAGCCTGCAAAGTGTATTGCCTCCCGTCCAAAGGATGTGTTAGATTCAATTATAGTAATGAAAAACAGGTTTTCTGAAAGGACGGTTTCTAGGAGGAAATATTAGGCTTGTCAGGTGGATATTATTTGGTATTGTGTTGAGAAGAAGGTTCCTGGCAGTGCTGATGTTTAGATTTTTGAAAAAGCTTTCGATCGCTACATTGGAGCTTTATTATCATACATTAAATTATTTTAATTTTGGTCCTTCCGTTAAAAATCTTGGGTGAGTTTGTTTTATAAGCAACGTTTCAACATGTGTTTCCAAATACGGTAATTTTCAGGGTACTTTAGGGTTTCACGTGGTTGTCCGTCAAGGTGCCCATTAAGCCTATCTTTTTATTCTTTGTACTGAATTTGGTAATTCAATTATACCGATATGAAATATTAAAGGGTATCACCAGTTTCCGGAGTCACCATGAAAAAATATCACGTATTGCAGATGACACCGTATCATAATGGATGGGTCCGGATTACTTGATTCTGGAACAAAGTTTTACATAACTTTTGTGAACTTCGGGTCTGAAAATTTAATTAGATAAACCTCAACTGTTTCTGCTTGGTCCTCTTTTCAAGGAAACCATCAGCATTACTTAAATTATCATGTGCCATAGTAATTCTATCAAATATTTGGAATTACATTTCTAACATAAGGAGGGACTTTTTTAAGCTGAATTATGTCCCCGAAAACTTTCAACGATAAACAACTGTTAAATCTTCGGTCTTCAAGAGACCTTACACTGATTAGGAAAAGTGCAGATTATTAAAATCTTTGCTATTTCACAATTGTGTATTATTCAAAGTGCTTCCAAACCCGCAAGATTATTTTTCAAGGATCTAATGATTTATTTTTCAAGTTTATTTGGACTAATAAACCAGACAACATTGAAAGATCTGTCCTTCGTTCAGACCAGAAATAAAGGAGGGTTAAAAATGGTAGGGACATTCGAAATCATTTGCTGATATTTTAAAAATAAAGCTGGGTTAAGATGTATGTTGATGACCAATTAGACTTTGGAAAGCGCTTGTTCAACTATGCCTCCGTTGTTATGGAAAAACAATTTTTATTTTCATGTACTTTAAAAGAGGAGATATCAGTTTGAGTAACGTCTTTATTCAATAGGTGTGTGATATATGGGTGATGATCTGAATTTAGAAACCAAGTAGTGTTTTAGACAAATATTTTATCAAAATCGATAATCGTATTGTTTACTTCGAGGCTTTAAAGACTAGAGGTGCTTTTTATGTACGAGATTTCTTATCATGGATGGTCACTTCCAGCATATCTTGTTTCATTGTGAAAAATGACAAGTTCATTTCCCTTCCACTAATTATATGGGAATTCTTTCAGCGATCCCAAGTAGTTGGAAGGAAAATGCTGGTGATTGCACAATGTGCACCGAATGAATGTGAAAATGAATGTCGTTACTTAAGATGGTAGCACAAAAAAACCAGGGAACGTGATTATAACGAACGATTTAAAACATTTAATGATCCTACATCTATCCGTAAGTGGGAAAGAAAAAAATCCCACAAACCTTTTCAACTGGAATGACAATTTTCTCCCTTCCCTTCCAGTCAGTTCGTGAGGCGAAAAGGCAGGATTGCAGTTTTGTTATTTGCATAGGAATTAAGGAACGATATGCAGTTTTATCCGAGTTGGTGTGGAGTGTGGAGGATTCGCCGTGTGTTTCATTTTGTGCTATGGAAAACGAATCACTGGACAAACACTTATTTGGGCTTGTCTATTTAGTAAAACACGTTTGGAACTATGTGTGTCATAACGGTTTAAGTGCGATAATGAATTTAGACCTATTACTGGTAATTTTTGCGGACTACATGCCAACGAGAAAGCATTTCCAATTATTATTTTCCATGAAAATATTATATTATATATATATATATATATATATATATATTATATATATATATATATATAGAATATATATATTATATCATATATATATATTATATATGCAAACTACAGGGGTTCGCCTTGAAGGTGGATGAGACTTTTCTCCACAAATTTAAATATGCTTTGGGGTGAACATATCCCCATTTGGAAAAGAAAAGGAAATAAGGGACACGATGTGACAGTTATATCACTTTTTCAGATGTTAGATTGAAGATTATTATGGAACCTTATGTTCATTCACCGCTTCTATGTAATTGTTACTTATCCATGTCCCGATTGTAACAACTAAACAGATACTGTACTAAAACGAAGATAATGCAAAAAAATTAAAATGTATGATATCCTTGATTATTTGTGCGTGCATGCGAATCCCACTCTATGCCTTCTACTACTATGGTTCGACAAAACCAGGACCCGCGTATTAGGTATACATTGGTGTTCCCTCTCTTCTGTATTCCTGACGAAAAATAGTTCAGAGGGAATCTATGTAAAATATGGCAGGGGTTTTTTTTTTCTGGTGTGTCAGGTGCCGTGTGTGTTTGTGTGTGTGGTGTGTGTGGTGAGTCGATCCTTGTTACACTGGTCATCTTGAGGTCAAGAAAGGTCAAAGTCTGGAAAAATCTGTAACACGAAAGTTTCCAGAATGCCTTGTTCCGATCAGGTTGGATGAAATCGGTATGCACCCCTTTCTATGAGGGTACAGAAAACCCTACTTGTTATTGTGTCATTGGGGGGCAAATTGGGAAATTGTGTGAAAAAATGATATTTTGGCCATTTCGGCTCGTTAACGATAACTCAATCCCGCCTGTATGGATAAGGTTCATACTTTGTTATGAGTGACTCCCTAAAGAGTACATGAACCCTATTGTTTGGGGGGACGTTTCATAGGAGAAAATATTAGTCTTGTTCAGGATATTATTTGGTTTTGTGAGAAGAAGGTTCTGGCAGATTGCTGATTTAGATTTTGAAAACGTGTTGACGCTTTACATTGGGCTTATTCATCATACCTTAATTATTTGAATTTTGTCCTTCCGTAAAAATCTGGGGGGGAGTTTGTTTTAGAGCAAAGTTCAACATGTGGGCATAACGGGAATTTGTCAGGGTACTTTAGGGTTTCAGTGGTGTCCGTCAGAAGTTGCCAATTAGAGACATTATATTTTTATTCTTTGTACTGAAATTCTTTGAAATTCAATTAATACCGATATGAATATAGGGTATCACGTTTCGGGAGTCACCATTGAAAATATCACGTATGCAGATGAAACAGTTAATCATAATGGATGGGTCCGGATCTACTTGATTCATGTTAACAAAGTTTTACATAACTTTTGTCGAACTTCGGGTCTGAAAATGAATTTAAATAACCTCAAATGTTTCTGCTTGGTCCTCCTTTTCAAGAACCATCCGCATTACTTAAATTATCATGTGCCATAGTAATTCTATCAAAATCGGAATTACATTTTCTCATCATAAGGAGGACATTTTTTGAAGCTGAATGATGTCCCCGAACTTTCACGTATAAAACAACTGTTAAAATCTTCGGTCTTCAAGAGACCTTACACCGATAGGTAAAGCTGACAGATTATTAAAATCTTGAGATTTCACAACTGGTGTAGTTTATTCAAGTGCTCCAAAACAAAATCCGCCAGATTATTTTCTCAAGGATCTAAATGATTTATTTTTCAAGTTTTGGGAATAATAAAACCAGACAACATTGAACGCTCTGTCCTTCGTAATGACAGCATAACAGGAGGTTAAAAATGGAGACATTCGTTACATGTGCTGAATAGTTTAAAAAATAAGCTGGGTTAAGATGTATGTTGCTGACCAATTTAGACTTTGGAAAGCGTGTTAAACATGCTCTCCGTATGTATGAAAAACAATTTTTATTTTCATGACTTTAAAAGAGGAGAGATAAGTTGAGTACGTCTAGTAAACAGGTGTGGATATATGGGCTGAATTAGAAACCAATGGTTTGAGACAATCATTTTTATCCAAAATTCGATAATCGTGTTGTTTACTTCGAGGCTTTAAGATGAAGGGCTGTTAGTACGAGATCTTATCCATGGATGGTCACTTTCCAGAATATGGATTTCATTGTGAAAAATGACATAGTTATTTACTTCCACTATTATTATGGATTTTCAGCGATCCAAGTAGTTGGAAGGAAAATGCTGGTGATTGCACAGATTGTGCACCGAATGAAAATGAATGTCGTTTACTTAAGTTTGGTTTAGACAAAAACCAGGGAAAAGTGATTTATAACGAACGATTAAAAACATTATAATGATCCTACATCTATCGTAAGTGGGAAGAAAAAAATTCCACAAAACCCTTCAACTGGAATCCATTTCTCGCTTCCCTTCCTAGTCAGCGTGAGGCGAAATTCAGTATTCAGTTTTGTATTTGCATAGAATTATAGGAACGGAATGCATTTTGATTCGAGTTGGTGGTGGAGGATTCGCCGTTGTGTCATTTTGTGCTATGGAAAAAACGAATCACTGGAACACTTATTCTGGGCTTGCCTTAGTAAAAAAACTTTTTGGAATATGTGTGTCAGACGAGTTAAGTGCGATAATGATTTAGACCGATCACTGTAATTTGGACTACATGCAACGAGAAAAGCATTTCCAATTTATTAATTTTCCATGCAAAATAGATTTATATAATATATAATTATATATTATATATATATATATATATATATATATATATATATATATATATATATTATATATATATATATAATCTGCACAACATACAAGGGTTCGCCCTGAAGGTGGGACTTTCCTCCACAAATTGAAATATGCTGGAGGTTGAAATATCAATTTGGAAAAAGAAAGGAAATATGACACGATTGACACGTATAGCACTTTTCAGATGTTTAGATGAAGAGTATGTAAACTTATGTTCATTCACCGTGTTCGATGATTGTTACTTATCCATTGTCCGATTGTAACAACTAAACAGATCCTGTAATAAACGAGATGCAAAGAAAATAAAATCGTCAGGATGATCCTTGATTATTTGTGCGTGCATGGCGAATCCACTCTATGCCTCTATACTCTGTCGCCAAACCAGGACGTAATTAGGTATACATTGTGTTCCCTCTCTTCTGTATTCCTTGACGAAGTCAGAGGAATCTATGTGTAATCATGGCAGGGTGTGTGCGTGTGTGTTTGTGTGTGTGTGGTTGTGTGTGTGTTAGCGTCGATCCTTGTTAACACTGGTCAATCTGAGGTCAAGAAAGGTCAATCCGGAAAAATCTTGTTAACAAGAAAATTCCCCAGAATGCCTTGTCCGAGCATGGTTAAACTCGGTATTCACTTTCGTATGAGGAGTAACAGAAACCCTACTGTCATTGTTTCTTGGTGGAAAATTGGGAAATGTGAAAAAATGCTATTTTGGCCAATTTCGGCTCGTTCACGCGAATAACTGATCCCGCCTGTATGGATCAGTTCTACTTTGGATATGAGTTACTCATAAGAGTACAGGAACCCTATTGTTTTGGGGGGTCATTTCAAAAGGTCATCTGAGGTCAAAGTCTGAAAAGTCTTGTTAACACGATAAGTCCCAAATGCCTGGTCCGATCAGGTTGAAACAGTATGGAGACTTTCTTATAGGAGTACAGTACCCCTATTGTCTTTTTGTAATTCGGGGGTCGATTAGAATTCGGGAACAAGTTGGGAATTGTGGAAATGATAATCTGGCCATTTCGCTCTTAACACGATAACTCAACCCCGCTTGTATGAATCAGTTCCACTTTTGTATATAGTTCCCAAAGATTACATGATCCCTATTTCGTTTTGGGGTCAGGTGTCAACGTCATCTGAGGTCAAGATAGCTCAAAGTGTGAAAATCTATGTTAACACGATAAATCCAAATGCCTGGTCCTATCTGTTGAAATTCGGTATGCAGCTTCGTAGAGGAGTACAGGAACCAGACTGTTTTTGGGTGTAATCGCGGGGGTCTCATTTAGGGGAAAAATTGGAAAATTGTGAAAAATTGACATTTGGCAACTTTTGGATCGTTAACAAAACGAATAACTCAACCCCGATTGTATGGTCAGTTCATATTTTGTATATGGGTTTCCCATAAAAAGTACATATTCTAGACTATTAGAGCAATTCCGTCGGTACAATATGCGTTTATACAATAATAATGATAATAATAAATTTACAAAACCAGGGCGTACGAAGGGTTGATGATAGGGGGGGGTGTAGAATTATGGTTTTGCCGACGATACGGCCATGGTGACTGATTGGGGGAGGGTCTGAGGGAGGGGGTGTCCCCCCCCCTCCCCCCCCCCCCCCCTCCCCCCTCCCCTTTGAATATTTTGAATATTGAAACGTTCCCAGATGCAATCTCTTGCAATATTTTTCCAGTAATTTGGCGTTCATAATTACTCGCCCCCCCTCCCACCACGTACGCGGAAACCTTCCAATTTGGAACGCGGAAAAATTCTGCCCGAATCCTGAGCAATGCCCAATTTTAACTGGGCAACTCGTGAGAATGAAGCAGGCCATCAATCCCCACTGCGCGCGAAGCGCGCGAAAATTTGACACTTCTATGGTGCAATTGATCGGCAAGATTCGGCCATTCATTACTTCTTCTTTTCCACAAATGCATGATAGGGTACTCAAACCAATTTTAACTTAGTCGGTTCCTCAAGATTGTGTTTTTCCTCCTGAATTTTTTTTCATTTAAAAAAAAATGTGGGGGCTGCCTTCTATCTCGCCTTGTATTGTACTTGTCGCTCTGCCTCTCGCATGATTCCCCTCTTTAAAACCGGCTATTTCATTGTTTCATATCTGGGAAATTCATTCTTCTGTTTTCAGCAAAATGGCTTAAATTTTCATGTGATCTGCTGGAATATATAGGACCGGCAGAAACAAAGAGCTTTCAAAGAACTGCGTCTCATGAAAATAAGATTCAACCGCTAACGCCCTTATTCCCTCTTTGGCCGAATTGCCGACAGACTCGTCCGCGGTCCATTACAAAAACCGACGATATAAATTTTGCCGGTGTCCATTTCCTTGCCGACTCGATTAAAAGCCAAAAGTCGAAATAGCCGTAACACAGTCTGCTCCCGTTTTTTCTCTCTATTCCTCTTTCCATCCTGACTTCCCCTTCACTCCCTTACTTTCTTTTTTTCTTTCCCTTCCCTCTTTCTTCTTTTGCTTCTCTCCTCTTTTCCCTCTTCCTCCTCTCCCTCTTTCCTCTTCTTTCTTTTCCTCTTTCTCCTCTTTTCCCGACAGACTGAAATTTCTGACGGCCAAATTATTGGGGGGGGTGACACCCCCCACACCCCCCCCCCCCCGCTCGCTAACGGCACCTTACAAAACCTGTGTAAATAGCGCCCTATTCACCAAAGTAATCACAGGGCACTTTAACAAAATAAACCTAAAAACACATAATAAATGAATACTAATGTAGAAAACACACCATAAAAATCACCTGGAAAATTACAAGAAAAAAAACACCTACTAAAAAAACGAATACAATAACACCTACCAGACAGTGTAAGAAGAGAAATACCGAGGTCGCCGAATTACTATGGATTTGAAAAGGGTGACGATTCAATTTATACATGGACATTAAGAGATAGAAATAGGCACGGGTGACAAGAACACGTTTTTGTAAAATTAATATATTTCTCTTGGGTTAATGGAGGTCAACACTCAATACCATATGAGGAGGTAGGAAAACACGAAAAACGTAGATGGAGAACTGTGTGGGATATTGGGGTCAACTGGCCCATGGAACCCCACTCAAATATTATGCATACGATTTGTAGCTTTAGGTGAGCCCAGCCTCTACAAGTAATCATGTCTCTCCGTCCGTTCATCCATTAGTTCGTTCGTTAGGTCATTTATTCGTCGATTTGTTCGATTACATTCACTATAGCTTCTAAACCATACATGCGATTAGGTTCAAACTTGGCCGATAGGTGCAGCTCGCCACTGGCCCATTTTTGTTGGCGAACTGTGATTAGATGTTAATTGAATATCAATAATGACCCAAATTAGTCTTCCACAGTCCTTCCCATGGAGCTCTTGGTTACAACAACAGTTATAGACCAAACCAGAGGCCGTTCATCTGTCAACACATCTCGCTCCAGTTTCCAGCCATTGGTGACATAGTGTCTATATGTGTATTTCTACAATGAATGTATCGTTTAAGTTCCTTTGGAGCCGAGGGCGGGGAGGGGGGGGGGGGGAGGTGATTTGTCTGTCAGCACATCACGCTCTAGTTTCTGTTGCTATGAAACTGGTGACCCAGAAAAAAGGTGTTTCTTCTACATTTTGGGTTCAATCTATTGATATGGTTGGTTGTTTTCAATGGTGTCGTCGTCAGGATCCACCATTGAGATTTCCAGCAGCAAGAGGAGATAGGTTAGTGGGGAGGTAGGGAGTGCATAATAGGGGGAATCGGTATTTTATTCAGTTTGACGTATCCTAAACCTACGGCATCTTTGCCCGCATTTACTAAGACGTACACGATTGCGCTTGTGTATGTAATAACAATCATGATAACATGTTAGAATTGAACGAACCGAATAGGAGGAAGAGTGTGGGGGGTAGGGGGTATATTTCAAATTTCAGATTGTTCGAAGCCAGGATTGTCTCCACCCTGATTCTTCGTATCGTCAGCGACATTAGCAGGCGATTTCATCTGATCCGGTTTCTGCGTCTTTCTCAAACTAACTTCCATGTATCGGGTATCCCACGATACATCGGTAGCAGTATCGGGCTGAGCAGGTCGATATCGACGTGATCGCTCCCAGTATGTAGGATAGACGTGATAAACTTATCGCGATCCCCAACAGAAATGTTGGTACTGTTGTTACAGGCTGTGGTTAGATAGAGAAATGACACGCGATAGATCCAGGCCTGGTATCGCTGGGATTTGAAGCGGTTTTTGACTCTTGTGTTTCGGGCAATTCGACAGTTGTGACGGTGGGATCAGTAATATTTCACCTGACAGGATTCTGTCGACAAAGGTAGACCACCCCCAGATGGTGCTGGAAACGCGATTAACCCAGCGAGTAACCATACCCCAATCGAACAACCCACAATTACACCAGCTATTGCTCCCACTGGGTTGGCTCTGGGAACAAGCATACCAAGGAGCACAATCCCCAGAATAGGCCCCATCAGTGCCCCGATAATACGAAATGCGATAATAGTGAGGGAACTTCCAGCTACAGATGCGACATCGCCATTAACATGAAGGACACCCCGTAGGCCACAGCTACCCCTTTCATGATTGTCGTGAATCGGAAATCCGTCAGGTTTGGCCAAATCCTCCGGACGAAGGCCTCTCACGTCACTGTCGTAGCGCCATTGATCGCCGTTGAAAAGGTGCTCAGAGATGCGCTCAAGATGGCACTAATCAGGAAACCAGTCAGACCAGGAACATTGCCGAAGACATCAACAATAAAGAATGGGAATATCTGGTCCTTTTTAGTTATCTGTTCTTCCGTCAACGGATCGCATTCATGATAGTAGGAATAGATAATTACCCCCATTAGCACGGCGACACATTCGATCACGCCCATTAGAGCAAATCCCCAAAATACGCCGGTATTTTTGCGCTCCGTAGATCTCTACAGGCGAGACTCGCTGAGCTTGATTCTGATTGGTCCCCTGCGTACGGAATCATAATGAACAGTCCGCCAATTAGGTTCGCCCAGAAAGAAAGCGGGATTGTTGGGTCAGGTCGGAAATCTAAGAAACGAGAAGTTCTCCCTCTTCTGCGGCTCTGCTCCAGACCTCCCCGATTCCACCAGTCTTGACAATAGCAGTGATGGCAACGATAATGATACCACCAATCATTATCGCGCTCTGTTGAGGAATGATGAAAGAGGAAACGTTCAGATATAGGATTATTATACTAATCTCGAGAGGCAATGAGCCCGTTGCCCGTGAGGAAATTGATACAGTTTTTCCCTTCTCGCGGGCAACCTTGATGTACGTAAGCTCTCACTCACGTATGAACATGAGGGAATTGTCAAGGATGGAAGTGAGCGATCGAAACAGCTGAGGTGTAACATCTCATATAGTCCTGTAGTTCCTATGAACTTTTCAACGACGTATTGTTTTATATATTTCGTTTTATGATATTGCAACCAGTAATGTATATTTCCATCGAGTTGCGAATTTGTTCTACACATAGCAACACTAAATGTGTAACCTAGGCTCCGGAAAGAGTACGCAAACTGAACAAAATGAGAGGAGGGATAAAAAGGCAATACGACGGAGAAAGGGATTAGATGGAATCTATACATGAAGAAAGAACCGTGTTTTAAAAATACTCCAAATTGGACGTTCTGAGGATTTCACTGCCAAAAAGTTCACTGTGACCTCCTTGCCCAGTCTGAGCGGATGCAGGATTTCGGTTTGAGCTTCCTTGTACCATGTATCGACTCCGCAAGGCTCTGGTGTAGAGCTGGGTGGTACAGAAAGGTATCTTCCAGGCATATGTTCTCAGTGAGTGAAGATGCGTGGGGTATATAATCCTAGTTATTAATATTCAAGGCTAGTTTGAAATTTACATGCAAATTCCTAAGGTAAATAAAATGCATTGTTGAAAAGTTTTGAACATGAATTTAATTTCCGTCAGGGGGGGCGTGCAAAATAAATTTGGGGGGGGCATCGGAAGGTGATGAATATTTAAGCCGAGCGCCACCACGGGTTGGCGTGCAACATAGATACAAATGTTCGTCAGATACAAGCAGGAACGACACTTCCCACTTTCGTGCCTTCATGCAATAAAAAGCAACCACCCCTAAATTTCCAAAAGACCCCAAGTTTCCATTCCGGGAATATAACTCGAATATATTGATGGGCTTCCGCTACAATTCAACTCTTTCACAATTTCTTTGATATATGCAATCCAGGGTTTAACCAGGTTTTTCCCAATGATGGCTTTCAGATGGGTCAGAAAAGTATGTGTTATAAATTAGTGTGTCACTGATTCATGTCGTGATCTAATTGTTCTCCGTTACCAATGGGTGAGCTTCAGATGTCCTTTTTTCATTCAGAATAATTCAATAAACTCGAATTTGAAATGGAAAAAAAGAATTTTCACTTTAGCCAACAGTATGTTGATACGATTATATCCTATGAAGCATAGCGGCATCATTGGTTGCCGCACAGAGTAGCGAAATCTTTCGAAATTAGGTCTTCTCGAATGCCAAATGGTGATCTCCAGATGGCTCTTTTCATGTATGATTCAATTAACTTGCAAGCAATTCGAGTATGAATTCCACCTTAGCCACTGCTCTTGCGATTTCAAAGCTTCCAAGCCGAGCGTCACCATTGGTTGCTGCTGCGCAAAACAAGAGTCGACAACAAGAGTCCACATCCCCGAGTTTTGGTTCAAATCTGACGAAGTTAAAAAAAAAATGCGTATTTGTCCATTGGGAAATCAGTCACAATTTCTTCCCCTGCCACCCAGCGAAATCTGACTGTGAATTGAGGAGACGGATTAGCTCAGTCGTAGACTTCCGGACTTCTGAACAATCGTTTGGTTCGAAATCCCAGTTAATTCCCTAGGGGTTTTTCCGCAGTGCTGTAGACAAGGCATGTCTCCTCGAATGTCCACGCTACCCACGTGTAAAAGTGGGTACCTGTGAGGTAACGGGAATAGGCGCCGCTGCGTTGGCTGCCAGGGGTGTAGTAGGTCGTGAGCGAACGTGCACCCTGGGTGGTGCGGGCGAGGTCTTCATCAGGTTACCAAGACCCAGGGATTAAGCGCTAGTGTGTGAGGAGGCGCGGCCTTGATCAAGACTTATAATAAAACCCGAAATGTCTTAAAGTCATTAGTCTCTCGCACTTACCTGAAAGACGTCACTCCAGATGACAGCCTTTATTCCGCCAATAGTACTGTAAAAGGTGCGATAGACCGAAGTCCGAATCGATAGCGTGATGTCATACCGGTAACCGCATTGAGGGTCAAGCAGGCCGCGTGACAACCACAACCCATTATAAGGAGTGTCGATACAATTTTGGATACACACCGCGAGGTATCGAACGATCGGGTTAAATCGCCTTTCCAAGTATTCGTAGACACTGGTTACTTCAGGTTTGGTAGAACACCGGGGTATCACGTTGGCTGTTATTGCTCCGCCGAGAATACGACTAAAGAGCACGACCCCGTAGCCAGGTCCGCTATAATAAGCCAGCGCAGTTTGTCCGAGGAATGTTTATTCCCGATACGCACACTCACTGCTATGGATACCGCGGACGGGCAACCAATTGCATCGACCTAATCGGCGAAGGAATATTCGCTTGGAGGTTTTCTTTGGCTACCGGCGATTAAACATAGTAATAATTCTATACCAACCGACTAGTAAAACCGCGAAAAACACGACGTAGTCGAGAACGAATAACGTAGCTGCCATTCTCCAAAAGCTCTCAAGTTTTGTTTTCCTCTTTGTTTTCAAAATTGCCTCAGGTTCCAGGCATCAAAATCTAACGTTTGATACTCAACCAACTCAGACCTCAACTGAATCGGACGAATCAAACCTTGTTTGTCAGTTTTCAGCTTGGTCATTCTTTATTTGTTTGTATAACAGAGAGCCCTAACCGGGGGCGTCGCAAATTTTTTTTAGGGCCCTCAGCAAATTTTACCTATCGCACCGAGCGCAACCACGGTTGGCGCTCACATACATGAACTGTTCTCCAGAGACAGGACAAATACACCTCCAACTTTCCGTGCCTTATGGACGTGAAGCAACACCAACACCCTAAATTGACGAAGACTTTCTTCTACTTGTTACATTCCGGAAATATTCTCGAAAACATTCAGTTGATAGCTATGCTACAATTCCACTTCTTTCGAACCTCTTCAGTTTATGCATCACCAGGATTCACCAGGGTTCCCAGTGATGGGTTTCAGATGATCCAGAAAAATATGTGAAATAAATTAGTGTGTCGTGATCCATCTAGCTGCGGCGACACCACTTGATTGCCGGTGCTGCTCGAATTTTCAAAGTAAAATTTTTTCTGTTGTTGCCAACCGGAGGCTTCGGATGGTGATTTTTCATTAAAATACTTCGAAATAAACTTATTATTTGAAATGAAAAAGGGAATTTCACTTTAGCCTACAGTATTGTTGATACGATTATATCTTTTGAAAGAAGAAGTGGCACCATTCGTTCCACGAAGCTTAGCGAAAAATTCTTCATTGAAACGGTTTTAGCCCTAGATGGGCTATTGTACTGTAGTAAATTAAATAAGCGTTGCAAATTAAAAAGAATTTCATCTCAGCCCCTGTTTTCAAGCGGCTCTATAATCCAATCGAAGTGCAACTATTAGTTGCTGGCAGCCGAAGCGAATCTCGAAATTAGGTCTTCTCAAATGCCAATGGTGATCTCCAGATGGTTTTCATGTGATAAATTAAAAAAATAACTCAATATGAATTTCACCTTAGCCCTCTATTTTTTGCGATTTCAGAAAGGCTATCCAAGCGAATCGGCACGATTGGTTGCCGCGCAGCGTGCAGTTTTTTTTTTTTTATATTATCATCATTAAATGCCAACTGGTGATTTCCAATGTCATTTCAATGAATAAATAAATTGAAAAAATAACTTTACGGATTAGGATGAATTGCAACCTTATTCTCGTCTAGGTCCATGGCGAATTTGGGCCTATGAGTTGCGAAGGCGGCATAATGGTTTCCGTGCAGCGTAGGTCCTTTACTGATGCCAAATGATCGAGTGCCCAGATTTACCTTAGCATTGGCCAGGCGCATACCGAAGATATTTTGTCTTGGGGGGGGGGGGGGTTATGTCGGAACCCAGGGAAGTGCGCCTTATTTTTGTGCCTCACCCGCCCTATTGGCAATAGGTACAATTTTGGGCCCCTAGACACGTGTTGCTGCTGCAATATTTTGCTGAATCACGATGCGAAACCTATTGAACTGCAACAAATCAGATTTTGTGCACATTTATTAGTCACTTGGGTCATTGGGAGGATCTAACAAACAACCCCCCCCCCTTTAGCATTCATGCGATTCTAGATTGGATTGGGGCAAGTGGCACCATGGGGCAAGTGGCACCATGAGCTGTCGGCACGTAGCACAAAATGTCGAAGGAGGGATCTTTGTGGGTGTAAATGTTAGTTCTAGATGACTCAATATAGAAAAAAATATATATATTCCTATAGCCCGGAAAATATATCGTAGTCACAATATTGGATTGATAAACGTGTGATCTTGATATTTTATTGATAGTGACCTTACAATACATGCATCGACGTTTCCCAGCGTATTATGAACGTTCGTTAACAATACCTACCTTTTTGTTTGAAAAAGCCTTAACATAGTTCCCCGAACTTGGTATTTTATATGTGTCCGATTGCATCATCTGGGCCCGCTGACAGCCGCTATGTATGTTTTGAATAATCAAATATCAAGCGCGAGCTTGGGGCAGACATATTCGAAGACTACGAACATACTAATCTCGATATATGTTTAATTGAGGTGTATGTGTGTGGGTGGTGGTGGGGGGGGGGGGTGTGCAACGATTATCAATGACAATTGACTAGGCTATATAGTTTACTTTTCGATTTCGAAGATACCTTTTTAATCTGAACTTATGACCCTCCTATTCAGATCCTTGTTGTCCACTACGAAAAAAGCTTTGTTTGGATTGTTAGTTGTTAATGTGTTTTTTCGTGATATTTTTGAATGCACATAGGCTTCTTCCCATGGTACCCCAGCTTGTTCGGGATTAGAATCGTCACAGTCTTCCGAACAGCAGTTCTGTGAGTGATGGAACTGGTTGTGATGAGAGAATGGCAATTAACTGTAGTAGCATCTTGCCATGTTGCGCTTGATACAGCACATTCACATACACGGCATACGTATTGTTATATTACTCAAACAGCGCAGTGTCATTAACTGGGACTGTTTCGTATCTAATGGTCCGCAGACATGTTTGTTCATCTGCAGAATTTTCCCAACAGGAGAATCCCCGGACTGCACTACAATAAGATAGTGTTTCAACACCTCAATTCTTAATCTCGCGACACTCACTGACTTGTTCAGCTGTTGGAACATCATGTCATTCATCATGTTTGACCATTTATTGCCTTTCTCACAGCACTATCAACAAGACATTATATTACAAGCGGGGATCTACATATAATCAAAATCATGTTTAATGGACGAGTAAGGTGAGAAAGGTCATGATGAGCGAATCAAGTCAAACAACCAATTCCTATACACGACCAATTTATTGACGCGTTTTTTCCAGGCGATATTCGAACCACCACAACGGCGCTAATACTAAGAAAATTGGCGCTGCTTTAACCCTCTTCTTACCACAGTCCTGCATTTTAAGGGCCAGGGACTACTCTCTTATGGACACTCCCTAAACTACCAGTTTATATAAATACGATGGTCTTGCAAGAATATGGTGTCTCTAAAGCTATTATTTCGTTCATAGGTCATACTTTTCAAATTTATGATTCATGAATCAATTTTTATAAACGCATCAAATGGACATGAGACTTCAACTATAAAGGTTTTCTTACTACATTGTCACAGATCAAAAGTCAGGTTTCCTGTGAATATGCAACTGAAATAGTCTTCCTCGTAAACATATAACCTGCAGTCATCTGGGTTGGGTCGACATCCACATTGGGTTCTCTTTTAATTTCTTTCCTTTTTGCAGCTACGACTTCTATCATGTCCTAGCCACATACCCTAGCCCTGGAGTTCCATACACTCATTCATTATATGGGATAATGGATCGTATCGAAGGGGTTATTACATATACGACATCATTTTCGGCTATAGGTATTTGGGTAATACTTGTGAAGAAGTGCGTTGCATTCCAATAACTGCATTCTTGACTTAAAACAAATCTGACAAGATCAACGCTTAGAATGATATTAAAGTATGCCGATGACAACACTTTGACTTACTACTGTCTGTTCTGAATATTCGTGGTCTGCCTTGTGCCTTCAAATTACAAGCCTATTTTAATCCTCCTGGTAAGCATGTTATTTTTAAGTACTTCGACAAAGCGATGTGAGAACGGAATACCAACGAAACATTATCTACTTCTTCGCCACTATTGCTTAGGTGTCATGGGCATACTCTAAGTGAGGTCTCATGATGTACATCTCATTAATTCCACCCACACTGACTTTGGCCGTTTACTTTGCTCTCTTCACGATCTAACCAAACCTCACCATCAACTTCATAACCACCAAACAAGGTGACTTCGGGGTCGTTACCATGGAATCAGACCTTTCTCTTGTACATTGTAGGTCGAACGATGATCTGGCGCTGTGGCCTGTCTGGTGATCACAGAATTTAGCAACTGGGCGTAAAAGGATAACTTCTTGGAGATGGCATTTCAATCGTTTAACACCCCAAGCCCCCCGTGCCGAGAAGGGATGAAACAAATATCTCCGTTTGGAGAACGATTTGTTTAGATGTAGTCACTTACGAGGATGTCTGACAATGCTGTCTTCCATCTCGGCAAGAGACTTTAGTGTGAACCGCCTGAAACTGAGGTAAAAACTAACTTTAGAGATAGCCATATTATTGATCGCTTCGATCTTAGGCAACAACTGGCAAAGGACATACACTAATCTTTTCCAATGTGTCATGAAACTCGGAAACAACCTTACCAACTTGGGACTCGGCGGCTTTCCCATCCAGACTGATGTCATGGCGAGATATGTATATTACCATTTTGTCCCCTTCTTGGGAATCAGGAACCCCCTGTATAGTAATTTCGAGTGGGTTGTTTATATCTCGTTTGGTCCAATTATTTCCTGATCTTTGACCATGGAGAAGCGCGCATTTTTTTATTCGTAAAAGGCTTCATTTACACGATACGATTTTTTCGCCCGACGTTTTGTCGCGCCCGACTTTTCGCCCGTACTTTTTGTCGCAACGTGTAAATGCTCTTTTTCAGTGTCGCGTGAAAAAGTCGGCCGCGACAAAAATCGCATGCGATTTCTTGAAAAATCGTGCCCGATCTTGTCGTACCGGGTAAACGCAATTATGTTGAACTTTTTGTCGCATGCGACAATATTTGCTTGCCCGACAAAAGTTCAACACATGTTGACTTTGTCGGCCGACTTGTGAGTAAACGAGAAGCGAATTCCCGGCATAGCAATCCACAGATAGTCGAAAGCCATTTTCATTGCGGTAGATAAGAAAATCGACTGTAAATAATGTAAACGGAAATCATGTTGAGAGAAACTAGACGGGGTTATATACTTTCTATGTTTTTGTTTCGAATAAGCTTGCTATTTTCGTTGCAAATCGCCGAAAACGAAGTGCGAAAATGGCAATTGAGTGAAAGATTTATTGTTAGGCTATAGCGCTTCGTATGTACAGCGCGTAGGCCTAGGGTTAATACTGCAGACATATATTCTTGTGTAGAGGCCTTAGAGGCCTTATCGCTACCACTTGATCTTCCGACAAATATGAGCCTGACGATGTGAATAGATGGACAATGTGAATGATTTTTCATCATAATACTCACACTAGAACTAGCTTACGTTAGACTTAGCCCAGCCTCGGCCTCGTTGAGGCCTCGGTGTCTAAAATAAATCGCCACCACCTAATTTTCAGACCTGAGTAGCAACATTGGCTGGCCTACTTTCTTCCTCGCCAATACATATCTTAATCCCAGGCCTACAACAATGAAGTCGCCTAGGCCGGTTCTAATTTTCCACTGACTGTTTCCTAGCCTCTTTAGGCCTGATCCAACTGTCAGGAAAAGTAAGAAAATGAACATGGTTAGGCCTAGGCCTAAAGTTCGCGTCCTCTCTCCCGCTTTCTTTTTTGGATAATTGTCTAATTTTGTGAATTAATTTTGTGGACTTCCAGTTTCACTTGTTAAAAATGCTTCAAAAGGGGAAACTTACTTCAAGTTGCAAATGCATAAGTAAACATTTGGGCATAGTTTGTGAGGCCACTGGGGTATACCTAGGGCCTACTAATATTTAAAAACAAAGCCTCCTCCTCATTTCCAGAATCGTTCTGTACCCTTAATCAATAATATATTATAATTCCTTATTGTATTCATTCCAGGCTATCGGTATTTCCTAACAAGAATTGATCATCTCAAAGTCAATGATACCAACAATATCAATAGACTGGGACCTAGCTAGGCCTATAGGCTCAGGCGAGAGGGTTCTAGGCTAGGCCTTATTAAAGGTTCTTCGGAATAATCATCAACATTTATCATCATGATAATCATTATTTGTCATCATCATCTACATTTTGGGGGTCGATCATACACCGAACATATCAGTTGTCGGCCTAGGACGTACCCTAGGGCCTAGGCCCGATTGAAAACGGGGCAAGCCGCATTCTAGCAGGTTTTAATATTGAGTATAAATCGGCCGGATGTTCCCGAATTAGATTTACATGTGTTATACTCAAAGTGACACACCTGCGAAAACTAAATCGGAATTCGAAAAACATAGGCTAGGCCTATCTGAAAAAAATGAATGAAATTCACAAAAGCAGTACGGAAATCCTGAAACAGATTACTTATAGTCGGGGAGCATGTGGGGTCCCGTGTGCATTCGTGGTGATGTGTGGAAATGAAATTAGGCACCTATATAGTGTGACCATTAGGACATGTAGTAGACATGAAAAAAACACATGTTGTCAGTTGATGCCGCAACCATGTAGAGGGGATTTCAGAGCGGCAATTTTAAAAATGGCTGCCAAAAATATGGGGGAGGGGAAACGACAACAGGAGGGTTAATTGAACATCTTGGTGATATGAATAGTACCAACAATGCTTAATACGTTAAGGAGTTCTGAGTAGAGAACAAGAAAAAATGTTTTGCATATTGCCATTGATAGGTGTGTAGAGAGCGCGCTCCGAAATAACAAAGAGGTTAAAAAAATGGCATCAGAAAGGCTAATAATGAAATCCAGTTGATGCGGGAAATCACGCCATTTTTTTTATCATCACTGCCATAATTTTTCATGATGCGTTAAATGTGGTAGAGGATGTGGTCTGCGGTGCGAATGCGCCGTGTGGGGCGTTTTTTTTTTTCAAAATGGCTGCCAACATATGGGAAAACGACAACAGGAGAGTAATTTGAACAGTCTTGTTGATATGAATACCAACAACATTGCTTAAATACAGTTAAGGAGTGTGGAAGAGCAAATAAAAAAATCCAAATAGTTTCACCGTTATCGTGTGTAGAGGGCGCTTTTCAAAACAACGATCAGAGGTAAAAAAATGACATCAGAGCGTAAATTAATTCAGTTCATGCCAGTAAATTTCAGCCATTTTTGCTCATCACTGCCGTAATTTTCATGACCTGCATTAAATATGGCCAGTACGAGGGGATGTGATTTATGTGATGATGTGTCTGCGGGTTCAAATGCGCTGATGGGCGGACATGGGGACGTTATCTAAAATTTAACCAAAAACAACCTACATTTCCGGGGGTTATTAACTTGTCCTCTTACCCACACCCTCTCAAATATGCTCTGGGAATCTTGTTTTGGTAGGCAAGCCAATGGTTACTGTCATCACACCCAAGTCTCAACCTTCTTCATGCATTTATTCCAGTATGTATACAGAGTTGACATCGTGATTCCATACATCCCATCCGTAGTGGAACTGGAACGGAACTCGAATGCAGTCTCGGCAGCAGGTTCCAATCTGTTCCTAGGTTCTGTGTACGCAGTCGCCCACCATTCTTCAATGGGATATCTGCAGAACGCATGGGGTTTTTTGGGGGTATCTGCTAAATCACATCGTCATTCATCTTCATCTTCACTCCCTCCTCATCCAGTTCTCTCATTGCCAGTGCCCTTACATGCATTGTCACAACTGCTTCCTCATGCTGGGCGACATGCGAGGGCTGGCGATCAGTCAGATTTTGCAATAACAATACAAGGTTGACATCGAGCCTTATGGCATCCACATTGGACCAACCGGAGCACAGCGTCTGACTGGTTTCCGGCTCATTTCACTGGCACCCATTTACCATTTATCAAGCTCCAGTCACAGTCGTTTGGCGATGGCAAAACAGGATTTGCCCCTTCTCTCCATTGTTCCAATCATCAGTTGTAATCTGATTACATGATAGAATAATGCAGTGCATTCGTCCCTTTGGCGGGAAGCCTCTACATTGCGCCTTTCCTCTTGAACACCACCATCTTAACAATCCTCCAGCTTAGACCCTCATCATTCCGTATGTACAACTGTTCGATTTCGGAAGTTATATCTTCTCGGGCTTGGGTTCGTCGATGGTCACAATCGTTAATACCATTAACATCGTTCCGCTGACATTCTGGAAAACATTCCACCAAGAAGTCTTCCTCTCCTGCAATGCGAGTCGGTCTTTTCAAAACACAATCACCACTCAGTGCTGGAGAACGCGGAAGGGGCATCATTTCTCGTCATTCCCAGCGCTGTCACAATTGGCCCCAGGTGGATGACCCGTGGTCGCTCACTCAGTTCCATCACAAAGGATGTGTTCATCGCAGAGCTCTGGGTATCTCCGCAATGCGAGCACGAAAACAGCAATATCAGGTGCATTAGATGGCGAATTTCCCGGTGGTCACCAGAATTCGATACATGATACCAATTACAGTAGGAATCTTAGTATCAGCTTCTACCTGGATAATTATTCGGAGGTGGGTGACATCTTTGTGGGTAGCTTTGCAGATCGGAACCAGCAGGAAACACGACATGTCGTACTGTTCGGAGGCTCTGCTCACATGATTTTGTCTTTCCAGACATCATGTCTGGCAATGTCAACTATTCGCGTCCTTGACATGAGACAACCGTCTCTCCAATCTGTATTTTCAGCTGTCGTTTGTATTACACTGTCTACGCAACATTACTAGCCTGACCGCGACGATGGTCGGCATACCAACGGGTGGCCTGTTTGCAGTGGCAACCACTTACCTACCTTGTCCTTCAGTAACACAGGTAACACCGACCCACGAACGTATAATGCACGACTGCCGCTCACCGCACACCGCGGGTGTTTTATCCATTGTCGTAGTTGTACTCTCCGACCTGGATAATCGATTACTTGTTGACAGATGCTTTCTACTCTACGCTCAACTCAGTTCAGTGCCCGATGCTGTTCCCATTTCTGACTCGAAGGTCAGTACTGGGTGATCTCATGCCGTCCACTGGTGTCAGTAGGGATGGCTTGAGTCATGTCTTGGCCCCGCATGAATCTTGCAGCCGTGATGATAGTTTTCGGCTACTTTTGACTTTGCCAGAATTCGAGGCTTTAGAATTGCTGGTTCTTGGTCCCAAAGGGAGAAACGAAGGGTAGGCAATTTGCCATCTTCGTGTGCATAGACCCCCACCCCCCCCACATTGAGGTAACCGCCAAAGAGGCATTGCCCTAGTTCCCGTTTACCTGTTGAGGGATTCCGCAGCTATAGGTACAATAGTGCGCCAGGATTTGCATCCTGGATCGTCCTAGGAGGACCACTGGGGCAATTAACTAGGGAACAGTCCCAATAGCCATCGAGCGGAGCCAGCAGACCAGTGGTAAGACTCGGCTTGCGCGAGAGCTTCGGCGCCTGCACCCTGACGCACTGCAACGTGACCGTGAGGCTTAAGTCCCACGTCTTTGTGAGTGCCATGGGGAGTAACCTGGCAACGTGTTGCCTCTCACCCGGCTCACAGAGCGATCCAGGATTCTGAACTCCGGCCTCTGTGTCTGCGGTGCCCAGCTGTCAAGGCAGATGACGGCAGAGGTCTTAAAACGGGAATCCGACGTGAGGGCACGTTGGGCTGGGTATTATGAGGATTTGTACAAGGCTGAGCCCCCTCGGGAACCACTTAGTCGGATAGGCAGATCGTCGTTGGGGCCCCCGGTGTCATGGACCAGATTGAAACCCAGTCTTTTGGTTGGAACTTGAAAGTGCTGCTGGGTCGGTCCGGGTGTTGGACGAGAACGTGGAATTACGAGTCCCCTTGTTTACCTGGGCAGTGTCATTAGTGATCGCTTCTTGAGATCCTGAGGCCATAGACCTCGGACTATCATTATGGATTCATGAAATCACTGGATAAGTTGTTGTTGGCGGTCGCGTATCTTAGGCCAAAAAACCAAGCTCTGGTGTATTTAGCTCTAATGTGCTTCCAGTCGTGCTATATTCTAGTAAGACCTGGTTACTTACTACTCTACTGGGCTGAGACGCGATTGGGATTCCTTTTTGCAACCTCACTCGCCGCTCCTCGGTTACCACTGGCAGGATACGATCTGAAGCCAGGGTCCTCAGGAAAGGCAGGGATGGTGAAGGTTATCGCTTCTTGATTCGCGTCACTAACTGCCATTCTTCGGGCATATGGCGCGCCTTCCCGGCGCCAATTCTGGCCCACTGTGTCCTGTGTGGAACGGGATCCGATGCTCCATTGAGTGAGTGATTTTTTATCAGTGATATAGTAGGCGACTGGATGGCCACTTCCTTGCCTCCCATTCCGTGTTGCAGCCTCCAAAGACCGTGCAAATCGTCTCTGTCAATCAGATAACTCATTGTCAATATTGTGGGTTTCGGAACACAAATGCTGACGGGTCCTGCTAGTTGCGAGCAGGTCTTGTCCCATTCCGAAACTTAACCCATGCTTGAACTATGGCCATAGCATCCCACTAGTGGAAACGCTGCGCTTGCTTGCGATTGTGTGTTGTCTACAACAGCTTAGCAGATTACTGCAGTTGCGCCAGTGTTCCCTGTTCAGATGTAATGTGCCGTTCGAGTCAGATTCTGGAGGCAATGGTCATCTGATCTTCTTCAGGTAGCAGTGAGCTCCGGTGTGTTAGCAGCAAACAAGGATGCGGTACAACGGAAAAAAACCCAGTTCGCCTATCGCCGTCATTATCTGCCCTTACCATTGCTTCTCGTAAAACACTGGTAATGGGCCATGATGGTCTTAAACCAGGGTTTGCATACCCCACCCCACCCTCCTCGACACCTCCACCACCCCTCCAGTATGCATTCCGCCCGGACGTATCCGCCGAAGTTCATTTGAGGGAATAGAAGGGTGCGTGCGACATGTATGGGCCAATGGTGCTTCACACACTGAAAAGTCCATCATGGTGGCCGCAATGTGGGTAATCCCCCCCACCAGTGAGTATCTCCTCCCCTCCCGGTCACCGCACCCCCTAAAATAAATACAACAGCCACCTAAATAACAATTCAAATATCATTCAGGACAATTTTCATGGAGGTACATAGAAATAACTGAAAAATTGAATATGATATAGGTATGCGTTTATCCACATCCCCTTACCATGCACCCCACCATCATTCCCCTCTCCTCCCCGCCCGCCCTCTTCCCCCTTCCATACCTGTCAACTCAGACAGAAGTAAGCATATTATACACACAGTTAAAGAGGAATATTCGTTTATAAATACCCGGAAAAGGTTGTTTATACGTGGGAATTCGACTTATAATGCGATTCATTGGACATTTTGTGATGTAGAGCGCTATTGAACGCAAATGAAATACCTCTCTGCAGGGATTCAGTTCTGACAACATGCATTTTTTGGTTCACAAGATCGGATGTACTTAGGTAGGTTGGTATAAGTTCACCATGGAATGCACATTGGACCCTATTTAGTGTCTTATCAGGGGAGTATATACATAAAATTCCAGGGGGGGGGGGGGGTCGTGAATCATTTTGAGGACCACAAGATTTTCGTGAGACCGCTTCTTATTATCGTCTGTGTACAGAGCGGCGCATGCGGTTCGTGAGGGGCTCGGGTCTCCCAACTGGGTGGCCAACGTTTCTTAGTATCTTGTTGATAGACGGATCTGGGGAGGGGGGGTGGCCCCCTGGAAAAATTTTTGCAAACCTGAAACCCCTCAGACGCAAAATGGTGCTATCTAGTACGATATTCTAGAAGGAATTACTATGAAGATCATTTTTTTGCCAACATTTTCCCGTACGTGACTGTGGTTAGGATAATGTGTGTCAAAACGGTCTGTGAAAACCCCCAAACCCCCTAGCGGAAATGAAATAACCTGTGAACTCATGACTTGGTTCATATTAAGATTACTAGATGCTGGACGTGGAGATTGAGTTAGACAAGTGATGTTTCAAAGTGCTTGAACCTAAATTCACACAATGATGACTGGTACATTTTTGGAAAAACTGAGGAGAATTGGCATTCACATCATGGTATTGCATAGCCCAGATTTTGATACTCGTATTTAAGAAATTGTCCGATGGGGCGAAACTTGGCACAATGTCCATCATAGTTCTTCAATTACTGCACTGCTCGGACGTGCGCAACGCACCTATTTTTTTCTTACTTTTCTCCCCGACGGTTCTCCGCTTTGCTCCCCGACGAGGGGGGGCAGGGGGGGGGCACGCAGCTCCCTCTTTGTCGTTACTAGCAGGGAATTCCAGAATACACATCGCAAATACAACTTAGATTTTTGACCAATATATCGGATTCAGACCATGAAGTTGGAAATGCACGAGAGGAACACAAACCCAATGCACTACGTATATATTCCACATAATAAGTGGGGAGGAAAAGCGGCTATTTACGCCGGACCTCCATTCGGTTGACCCAGATCAAACACTGATAAGGCGACCAATCTTAGGCAATTCTGCCCACCGATCAACCAATTTATCCAAGTCAATGCCATCTGTGAGACACGTCACGGATCAATAGTCCCGTATGTCGGTCTTGGCCACTCATGGGACAGAAGAGCGTCCTCACTAGTTTAAGCGTAGAGAGAAGAAGAAACTTCTCTCACTCGAGCCCGAAAGTTATTGTACAGTCTTATCAGGCAGAGCACCATACTGTTAGAAAATACTAGGTATGGCTATAAATCAATGAATTTTCACCTAACTCGAGCGGAGACCGAATTTTTGTCACCCAGAGACCAGACTTTGTATTCCCCCCCCCCCGTACGTATTTACGCCCCTGGTCATTATGTCCTCGACTACCCCCCTATGATGCCTCTTGCACTCCTATCACCCGGCATCCGTGCCCACCCCGACCACTTTTAACCTGCAGTGGTTACGCGTTTGGTTCGGTTCATTTCGTTGTGAGTTTGCCAGATTGTACCGTACCGACAAAAAATATCAATGTTTGAATGATGTTGAGACCAAATATGAAGGAGAAAGAAACTGTTTCAGGAACATAGACTATAACTCGGCAACCTCGAACCCCGAACCCTTTGTAAATGTAAACACATTAACAGAAAACCATCGTAATGGTGTTTAATTACAACGGCACATTTCACACTGTTGGTATGGTAGAAGCCCCCGCTCACCGAAAAAACATGTCACACCAACACAATTGTACAATATGTAATTAGTGCCCATAAATGAACAGTGCATTAAATACGGGGCGCCAGGTTGTTTCATAACTGTCCACAAAAAAAATTATCATGTGTGAACAAGAATCAGAATGCCGAAAAAAATTCGCATGTCGAACAAATTCAGCATGCCGAAAAAAAAAATCAAGCAGTCGAAATCATGAAACATGTCAGGAATAAATTTCAGCATTTCGCGATAGTTTTAAGATGCTTCCTGATATCCTAATTCATAACTTGACAAACGCGGCCTGGACCGACCTCGCCAAGTGTTTGCTACGGCAGTTCACGTAGGGATAGTAAAAGGGAAAACGCCACCAATAACGTGTAGTGCGTAAATATATAGCCTTGACAGAAATTAGGGATTCCGCAGTGTGGGACGGACGCATCTGTGTTCCCGGCAGAGCGAACTTCGTGTCTAGCCTCTCAATTGTTGGTTTACTTTTGCAAAAATCTCGTTCGAAGAGCTCTGGGGGCATACTCTGATAGTTCGGAAGGTTTGTCACATCCCTGGCGCGGAGCTCTCATGTAATGAACGTTGAGTAGTGACCATGTTGCTGCCTTTGTCTTCCGCCAACCATGGCGCGAACCCTTTGTTGACCGTTGCCTCTCGGCCGCCTTCCTCGTCTTCTCCCGGTCTTCTGCTCTCTGGCATGCCCTCTGTCAACTGCTGCTGATACAACCGAATGTATGCTCCCAGCAAGGAGCAAATACAAAATCTTCTTAGTCATTCATAATGTGATCTCGAAGTCGCCTGTCACTTTGATTGCCAATGCCGTGCCTATGGTGTGTATACCGAGAGCACCAAACGTAAAAAAAAAAAACTACTGCGGTGCACACGTACTCCTTCGCAAGCCTCCTCGCAACTGAAGAAACTGTCAGAAAGTGGCCAGAACTTACAGAAAATGAACAGAACGTTGGAAACCGTAAGGAACCCAGCCATTGACGTGAATATGCCGAAGGAAACGCAGAAGAGTAAGAAGTAGTGGCATCCGTGTAGACGCGGGCTGAACGTAATCGCCTGTGAGTATTCCCAGGGCGCAATCCTTCTCACTCGCCACGGCCCAACGGATTACCGTTGAGAGACTTAATAGGCAAAACCTAACCAGACCTACACGCACTTCTTAAATATGGAGATTTTTTCTTCTTCAAAATTCACGGCTTCACCACCTTTCTGAAAACGCGGACGGCTACGGTAATTTGGTATCCATGTTGAAACTGAAGTTATTGGCCGCATCCGGCGAAAAAACATGAACGCACACGACCACAAAAAGATACGTGCCAGAGTGTGGAGCCTACACGTAGAGCGTGGAGGGAATTCGCGTATCTCTGGCGAGTTTCGTTTACCACCTCCCCCGGTAAAATGAAGGACGCTGGAGGAAAGAAGAGGAGGGAAACAAAGGGGGAAGGTAAGAGAAGGTGGGTAATGGGAAAACGAAGAAAAGTGAAAAGAATTGGAAAATTGAAGGACAGAACATGAACTGGGAGAAAAATACATTTGCAAGTTTGCGGTACCTTGTGGGTGCAGCGAGGCATTCGTCCATGGGGAGGAAATGAACCTTAGGTTAGACACCTAAGTCTAGCGCCACCATATATTGATGCGATCGATCGCACGCATATAAAACTCACGCTTTCTCAGGGCGCGTCCGTGGTGTACCTATCGATTATGTACTAGGCATACTACATAAAAATAGGGAATTAACTAGTTGCCTCATAATATAGCCTCATGGAGCAGATATCCCCTCCTCCTGCCCCATGGGTGTTGACAGCTGTAACGGGGGACTACTGGTCGGCGAACAAGTAGACCCGACTACTATAGGAACAGTCCTCGTTCCCCGGAAGTTAGGGAAAAGGTTTTTTCTAAGAAAAAAATCATATAGAGATCAGCTTCAATGCTATCGGACAAACAAATTCCAGTTCTGTAATCGGGGGGCGTCAGTCAAGATAACGCTCCACTTAGAAAGCAATCATACACACTTTTCTGAACCTGTTGACCACCTCTCCCCCCCCCCCCTCTCTCATCTCTCTCTTTGATACGGCGTCTGGTGATACTGCGACACAGCCATTACTAAGCTGGTCTGAAGTCATTTTTGGCAAGCTTTCACATCATGGGGGTAATGGTTTCTTGCGGAAAACAAACAACTAGTGTCAGGCTTGTACTACTTCGAAACCAACATAGATACTTGCCAACCAATAAGAATTTGTATATCTCCTGACAATAGGCATAGAAGAGTGGTATTCATTGAGCATCATGCGTATACTCGTTCCGAAGGTTTTTCTCTTATTGGTTACGTCGTTTGTAAAGTAATGATTGTTCTCTTTTGTTAGGGTTAGGGATAGAAGTATTGTTAGCCAGGGGGACAAAATTCTTGTTAATTTTCAGTGCGCATCGTCCTATCATGGGCGAAGTGCTCTATGAGTCCGCTCAAGCCCAGGTAGAGAACAAGTTTTGCAAGGCAAACTTAAATTTGAGGACGGATTTTTTCCGAAGCATGCATTTGCGTGTTTGGCAAACCTAGATGTAACTACTAGGGTCTCGAAAGTTAGAGAAAAACATCCAGAGGTTAGGGGTGGGGGGCGTTTCAAGCCACTCACACCACCAGGTTTCGGATACCTGCCTACATTGCATTGTGAGCCATCATCTTCATATTCGAAAATTATCACACACTCCGATATCCACCTTAGACAACAGTCAATAAGGATGTGAGCGCGATTTGGCAGGAGTGGATCCGTGATTTCGGTGAGGGTGGGGGTCTGTTGTATGTGAACAGTGGATTTCGTCCGGAGTGGCCGGACCTGGGCTATTTGCACTGCTATTACAACAGTAGATATGGTCCAGGTGTGTCCGGGGACAAATATAACTGGGGAACCTAGATCTCTGTCCTAGGAGAGAAAAAATCACCGGAATCGTCCAGTGGAATTGTCCTACCGCTCTGACCCCGGACGTATCCACTATGATGAAAGTCGAGAGGACACATACAATATCCAGGGAAAGTGTCCAGCATGGGGTGTCGCTCTTTATATAGTGTGCGTACAGAGTAGTTCTGTTCGGACCTTTCTCTGTGCAGGCGAAAGCGGCGTTTCGTGTCCATGCAGCGGGCGGGGCGTCTCTTCTAAAATCGCTCCCGTTCATTTTCAATGGAAGCGTTTCAATGCACGAGGGCGGGCGGGCGGCGGGCGTTTCTCGAATCGGTCATTGGTGGTAGCGTTTTCCGCCGCACGCGTGCCCGCGTGGTAGGCGTAATCGATTGCCGGGGATTTCAATACAATCTTACGGCTTGTAGCCCGATAGTGCAGAGTAGAGAACAAAGTTAGGTTCAAATCATGTTCCAGGCAACATCCTATTGTTTCAACACTGTAATGAGATCTTATAAAAAATTCTCTACATTTTAACGGCCGGTCCCGCCGGACATCTATTGAACACATTTCGCATGTTTTAAACCCTTGACGTGGCAAGTTATGTAATTTAAATCTCCCTCAAAAACCTGCCAATGGTGGAAGTTAATTGGATAATTAATTATTTGTATTTTAGTCGTATCGGTTGACATTTTAGAACAATGGTTCTAAGAAACCAAACACCGGTTTAGTTTAAACACTAGCAGGCCTTGCAGCCGGGTTGGTAAATAATAATAATAATAATAATAATAATAATAATAAATAATAATAATAATAATAATAACAAAAATACTAGAGGATCACGGTTCTTCTCTAGCGATGGGACAATGGTGTAGAGTACTGCCTACGCAAAATATCATGCGCGTCAGTGGGTGTTACGGTAAACATGGTTTCCATGGGGTCTCCAAAATGAGGATGTAAGTGGGGAATAAACCATAAGTGGCAATATTATCATGACTCTTCTCTTCAACTGTGCCAAGTTTCGGTTTGATCAGACAATGGGTTTGGGGAGTTATGGCCGTAACGCAAATATCATAGAGTGGCAACACTGGTTGTTAATAGTAAACATGATCCATTATAGCTCCAAAATGGGATAACTGTGGAGATAAGAGTGCGGGGATTATATATGACTTTTTGTCTCGGAGATGAAAAAGTCAGGAAGAGACTTAGCGATTACGTGGTCTTCGTACCGGTGTGGGGTAATGTATGTATGCGTATCTGTGTATGTGTGTCACACATTTTCGTTAGCAAGATTTCTTCGAAACGTAAGCCGCTTTTTATGAAATTTCTGTATCGGGATTGGGTGAATACGATCTGATAAGATTTCAGGCACGAACGTCACTAATTAAGTATGGTAATTAGCTATTTATGTATTTATTGTTTTTGTGGCTCGTTAGCAAGATTACGAATTATGAAACCGTAGGTGCTATGGTGAAATTGGTTGGTACATCGGTGCGGATATAAGATAGATTAGACTTATTAGATTTCAGCTAAAATATCTAATTAATTTCTAAATTTGCATAATTATGTTTAAATTTGTCGGATTTCTATGAAAAGTGCCGACAACTGGTCCTACCGTCATTCACGAAACGTTTACAAAGGTTGGGGTCAATACAGGTCATCAATGCGTCTAAATTGCATATTTATGCAAATGTTTACGTTGGTTGGATTTTTATGAAACCTGGTTGGTATGGTTACCTCTAGTTCTGATTTCTTTATCATGTACATTAGGGTCCTGAAGGTCAATCAACCTGTCTAATTTGCATATTTAAAATGCTCAATTACAAAAAATCATTAAACTGGTAGGTATGGCGTACCTTTTACCCTCCAACATTTTTCAACATAGAGTGGAGGTCATTCGATTAATTCCGGTGTGTCTATTCTACATAGTTTATTCCAAATTTTTCAAAGTTCTTTCGATTTTTATGAAGTTTGAGAGTATGGTACCTTTATTCCCCAGAAAATTTTTTATTGGCTCGAGTCACTGGGGGTGTCATCACTGTTATAATTTTGCTTCCTTCTGCAAATGTTCAATTTGTTTGATTTCCATGAAATGTATTACCGTAAACTGGGGAACTGGCAGGTTATTCGAGAAAATATCATACTGACCAGAATGAATAATCATAATTACCTTAATTGGCAGTTTGTTAGTCAACTTCGATCCATTGGCTATCATTTAATTAATTCAGAATCAATGGGAGGCCCCCCTCCCATGCGCGTCACCACCCTCTTCAAAGTGGTGGGATATGGCCACATTCCCAAAATTTTCGTGTGAAAAGTAAAGTCAATGGGAGCATTGTCAAAAAGTGGAGAGGGTGGAGGGACATGTCCCCTCCGCCCCCACCTGTTGACGCCCATGCCCCCTCCACACAAGGTCATAGATCAAACATATGAAATGAATTCGGAATTTGGGGTAACTTTGGCAGTTAGCAAATGCCAATGTTATAGGACCACTACACGATTGTTTTATAACGCCGGGGAATAAAAATTTCACGCGACTAAACAATAATAAAGTGTGTAAGGCCATTAATTGCAAATATGCCTATATATTCTTCGTGCTTTAAAATACAAAACAGACCTATCTTCCCCTTGGTCACATCGTATGAAAGTCTGTGGCATAGTTTTTTGGTCCATGTTCAGGTGGTTTCCGCGAAATTTCTATTGTGTCCCTCTGTGGGGAGACACAGATTTTACGTTTATCTGCGAATTTGTTGATATATTAAGGAAAGAAGTACTGAGAGAATCTTTCTAACTGTATCATTCGGTATCGTCTTGCTGTGTCCTCCCTAATTGCTTAGGGTCGTAGCAGCTATCATAATTTAGCGAACATGTAATTACATGTTTATTCGCATTTTGTGACGACGGCGGCTTATGGCGTCACAGTTTTTAGTCTGAAACATCATTTTTCACGTGAAAAATGATAATTTCGTCGTAAATTACGTGTACTTGATTGACATTCAGATGCGGAGGAATCAGATGGGACGGCCGAATGGGATTTTAACAGTTTTAGTTGCCGGCTAACTGAGAGGCACATATTTAGTCATATTCGAATATATAAATTGGAGGGGGGAATATGTCTAAATTCTGCTAATTTTTTGGGTTCAGACCAAATAATGAAAAAAATTAGCTCTTGCCGTTATCGCAGTATTTTAATTGTTTAACTTGAATATTAACATTAAGCGAAACAACCTCTAGAATGCGCAGCCTAAGGGAGAGGGCGACAATCCCACACTAAGTTTGGAACTGCCAGAGTTACCCACATGCCAAGTTCCCCCAGTTTACGGTAAGTGTTGTCCACCATGGTCCTGAGATATTTTTAATTCAATGGAAGTTGAGAATTGTGTCGAATTTGCATACTTTAGGCAATTGTAGTCACATTTTCAAAAACTTGTACTCCCGTCTTCAGTAGATATGGTCAATAATTATTCATTAAGAATTTGAAATGGTTCACTGATTAGTGCGACGTTCCTGTTAAATGCAATACCAAAATCTGCAATGGAAAGAAAAGCAGCACATGAAAAGACTTCATAATTGTGCATGGTGACTGATAGAAGAAAACACAGATCGCGCAGCATCATGCGATACACTGGGTGCGATGGCTTTGTTTTTCTATATTGAACACCATAACTGCTATAACAATACACGAATTGGACATCATTTTTATAGACAATGTGCGAAACGTCTTTCATAGGGGCACTTCGTATTAGCAGTCAATGGAGGCAAGCGCCAGGAAATCGCCAGAACGATTTTGCCTTGGGCCTCAATGCTAAAATAGCCAGATGGGGTTAAAACTAGTTAGAACATAATAAACCAAAAACTAAAAAAAAAATAATAAAAGGCATAGCTGGAATTTTTTTTGCAGTGGGCTGCGTAACAAATTAGAGGAGGGGGTCGCGATCGACTATCTGAGCGGGACAAAACACATTGGTTACCCGTAGTGTAGCCAATTGGTTGGGGGCCCTTGAAAGACCTCTAGATCAGGAATTGCACTTGAGCATTTGAGTCTGTCCCATTCGTTATTATATTCCGAATTTTTCACGTTTATTGCACCATTTAACTGTGCTCTGTTTTCGTATCGATAATAATCGATTGTGTGCCTTGGTAGGGTTGGGAACTACGTTTGGGATTTGGGAGCAGGCATGGGCCCTTAACTGGGTCCACTTGTGTTACACAATCTAGAGCGATCTGGTCAGAATGTTATAGTTTCACCACTATCACTGCTGCGCCGGCGGCTCGATTCCACCCATTGGGTAGTAGTCCCATTAGAAAACTCTAAACGAATCCGGTAATCGAGTAGCGAAATTGGGAGGCTCGCCCCCCCCCCCCCCCGCCCATCACGAGTTGGCACGGGGAACATAAGTTTGGACTCGAATACTCTTGACACCCGATCACACAGGCAAGGGCCTACGGGCTTTACTGAATGAATGTTGTCCCTCCCCCCCCCTCCCCCATCCACCTTCCTTCTCCGCTTCTCCATTCTCGAGGATCGCGTGCGAATATTTTTGAGGAATTTCCAAATATAGGCATTCTTAATTAGAGTGAAGTACACACGACTGAACCAGTCCCATACTCAGGCCTTCTGGCTACTTGGCCTACTGTAACTGTGACGAACTGGTAAGTTACTGCCAACGAGTTGAAGCAAGCAACAATACTGGTCCCTGGGCTGTGAGCCCTGTTTCCCACATTGACTAAGTAATTGAAGGCCCACTCCACTTGTAAGTTCATAGCAAAGCTCAACACATTAATGCAGGTATTATTTTCCACTGAACTATAATTATTCCGAGAAAAAAGCGCCACCATATTTTTTGGCTGGTCTTGAAACGAGAACCGTAGAATTCAGATACCAGAGGGTGCCGACCGAGACCCGAGAACCGAGACACGGGTGTCGCGAACCGAGGAAGTCGAGACCAGCAAAACGCTGGTCCGAGACCGGTCTCGAGACGAACTAACAACCTGTACCCCACAGTTGTGGTAGGCAAAGCCTGGCTAGGTCTGTACAAGGCTAAAGCCTAGCCATGTGAAAACCAAAAAGCACGGCCATCCCTGGAAATCCAAGTTTTGGAAAGACATCTTCTTCGAGGAAAAAACGTGATCGTCAAGGTTGCTGTCAAAGAGGCACGCCAAACTTCCAGAAATTAGGAGGAACTGTTAAAATGGAGGGATTCTAAGATCAAAAAAATCCCGACGCCAGTCTTGGAGCGGAGCTTCATATCTTGGCGGCGTAAATATTCTGATGGGCTGGCCGAGTTGTCCAGTGGCAACTTTTGTTTTCGGCAGGTCAGGAGGTAGGAATATGACACAGGCATATTGTGTACGGTAATTACGACTGCAGTGAATTTATGGGTTCGTGGTACGGATCACTCCAAAATAAATGTGCATCATTCCGTACAGTAAGTGCAATTCAACTTGGCCCTTCTAATCTGGATTTATACGTACATATCTTAGCCGTTAGCTCATTTTAGCTCAGGTAGTGGTAGTCTATACGGTTTGTTATATATGCGGGTCATATATGAAGAGGTTGGGATTGTTCTCTCTTGACAATGACGGCCATTTTCCCTTCAACTGGTATGGCCGCTATCCCAGTTTTGAATGTCCATAATCCCGGGTGTTAGTTATCCCTGGAGTACCCTGGGGTAATTGTCCTGTGGGTACTGTCCGGTAGGTAGATGTACCCCGGGGTATTTGTCCCCTCGGGGTATTGTCCGGGGGCAATTGCCTGGGTGGTACCTGTCCTCGGGGGTATTTGTTATCCGGGGGTAATTGGCTGGGGTAGTTTCCCTCGTGGTATTTTTCTAGGTGTGATTGGCCGGGTCGTAATTTGTCCAGTAGGGTAACTGTCCGGTGTTATTGCCCTCATCAGTGTTTCATTTAGCAGCAATAGCTCATAATATGCTTTATGACAGAAATCGCGCACGACATAAATCGTACGGTGTAAACGCGAATTGTTGAACTTTGTCGCGACAAGTATTTCGGCATGAAAACGTTTTCACGAATTTTTTTGAGGCCTCCTTTTTTATTTTAAAACCACCGAAAACCCAACTTTTTGCGTACGACCGATCTGTTGAACTTTGCCCGACAAGATTCGCGTGTACAAAAATCGTCCAAAAACACATTTTCAGGCGAAGATTTGGGTCACGCACTAAAATCGGGGGACCAAAAAATCGCATCGTGTAAATCATTGAAGATCCTTGTAGGCCTCTTGCAAGCAAAGCTGCGAAGACTCGGTCGCCAAGGCAAAGATGGGTTCTGGGGATAGAGAAGTTGCTCACTCCAGATCTCAGTCCAGGTCTGGACTGGGGTGCTGGACTATATCTTTAGTTGGCCTTTTGACCTTGAACAAAATAGCACACCTTAAATAGGCGGACACGGAACCAACAGGAGCCAGTGAAAAGCGACTTTCATTCAATTCACAACAGGTGGGGGGGAGTGTGTGTGTTTCGGGCAACGTGAAACGATGCGTGCGGTTATATCAAGTACCCTCTATATGGGTTTAAGTGTAGAGGCAGGAAGACCTGCCAACAAGGAATTACAATTGCCAAGTTTACTAGTGATTAGGTCTGGTCAACGATTGGCGTGCTTCGTTCGTTAAATACAGACACATTTTCCAAGGTGCCTTACATTCATCATGGCAGAAGAGCAGACATTTTTAACCTGAGCATTCATAGACATTACTTGTCGGAAATGACTCCCAGAACACGAACCTGGTCGGACGGGGTCACAAGGCTATTCCCAATCTGAAGTACCAATGTGTCGGAAACGTCAACTGTTGCTTACATCCAATCACTTCAGACACAATTCGAGAGCAGAGCAAGACACGTCAACATCAGTCAGCTGACAAGAGCTATAAATTTGTGTGTCGTCGGCATAAAGGTGGAAATTCATGCCGCCAGCTCGAATAATATCTCCTAACCTGGGGCAGTGTATAACGAAAAAAGCAAGAGACCTAGAACCGAGCCTTGAGGTACTCCACACACTCCATCTGAAAGTGAGCCACGACACACCGTGTAGCTGAACATACTGCACCTGTCCCGGAAGGTAATGACTCACACCATACAGTTGCAGAACCACACCACCCCATACCGAGAGCTCAACCTATCCAGCTAAAGGTACGATTGCAGTGAGTTCCACTGCTGAGAATGTCTGGCAAGATTCGATTATGGATTGAACTACATCGGCAAATTTCCCTAATCCTCACCTCGGCAAGGGTAATATAGTGTGGCTGCATTCTGAGGGGTTTGTTAGACGCCAACCCCATGGCACCAAACCCCCCGCACCAAACCCTCTATGTAACGCCCCTGCGCAGAAGATTGGAACCAGGCCTCCTGAGGGAACACTTGGCTTGCAACGGTTTTCCGAGACACCGGCTTCCTCTTCCCATTGAGAGGGTCGACGTGCTATCATGAGAGAGACAAGGTAAATGGGTTTTCTGTTTACATTTGATTTCGAACGGCTGTCTCATGACCCTATTTTTTCGGTATGCTTCTGTTTGTTCTGTTCCTCTTTTCAGCTGCTGTTCATCAATCGTTTCCAAGACCACGTTTTAGAAAAAATAAGGGGAGTTATCCATGCAATCCTTCCGACGACCTTGTTTAATAATGATAAATGAAAGAAAGACTCACGACGAGCAGTAGCAACCGCACTGGATAAGCTCTTCACACGATTGTATAATCTCGGTCCTACAGTCCAAATGATATATCTTGTTCGGATAATCTCCAGTCCACATTCAGTCTCCTGATCATCGCCACGTCCTTTACGCGCTCGGAATATGACATCATCTGTGGGTCCCCCTTTGTGTGACTTTTGACAGCTATTGCATCCCAGTCGCTGAACCATCAAGGATGAAACACTCGGCTATGGTGCAAAGTGCAGCTATACCATTCCATTTCATGTTGAATCATATTAGTACACACTTGAGATATGAATAAACAATAATAACATATGGCATGGGCATACAAGCTAGGGACTCCAATTCGGATTATATCCAACAAGCTACTTGGAGGATACCATACAAGCAGTTCGACCTCCTTCCAAGAAAATGTAGCTCCCGACAAAAATGTTACCGATAACCAAATGTCAAAACCTCCTTCCCGAACTTGTTTCACAAATATTTTTTTGGAAATAGGTTCACTCCCCCCTCTCACATTGAATATTGAGACCAAATGCCGACACCCTCAAACAAAAACTGTTCTAGATAGGCACTGTGTACTTCTATGGTTGTCATCCTGGACGTAACCAGACCTGACTGTCCGGGGGGGGGGGGGGGCGGTCCAGAAGTTTCCCAATTTTGCACTGGTTTGGCCAATCCCTCTGCGGAAGTCGCAGCGGAGGCGGGGGGGGGGTAAAAAAAAACCAAAAATTTTTTATTCAGAGGGTCTCGATAATACCAGGAATCATGAAAAGAGTTCACAATAACCCTAGAACAATATGTGTGGATTCCTTCTCGTACACGGTATTGTTTTATGCATTACTTTCTATACGATGGTCACTTTTGGCGGCCATCTTGGACGCTATTTTGGCCACTATGTTGAATATACAGCATATAAATACATTATATACCCATCAATAGTTGAATTATACTGAACCGATGTGTTGGGGGTTTCTCTGGCATATTGAGTATTATATTATTCAAGTGAAGGTATGATTCCCTTCCACATCTTTCCAATATTGGCAGCCATTTTGGGCGCTATCTTAGTTTTAAGCGTGGTAATAACAACATGCCTGCTTGGTGTTAGTTCACAATGACCCTCGACTCATATTTCGTGAATTAATCCCCATATAAACTTTCATTTCGCGTCAATAGGTGACTCCTTTTGAGGTTTCCAAGTGTTGGCGGCCATCTTGGACGCCATCTTGAAGTCTG
This sequence comes from Sclerodactyla briareus, assembly GCA_026419785.1. Taxonomy (NCBI): domain Eukaryota; kingdom Metazoa; phylum Echinodermata; class Holothuroidea; order Dendrochirotida; family Sclerodactylidae; genus Sclerodactyla; species Sclerodactyla briareus. The sequence continues at coordinate 135,581 of JAODTK010003220.1, read as the reverse complement.
ACTTTCCCCAAGGATTTGGGATGGAATGAATTCTGAAGTGACTCTAGACACTTAGGTTAACACTTTTGTGAAGAAAACTATTGGAAAGCAATTTTTCACAGATTCGTCAAATTTATGCTAAAATCCCCTTGCTATACCTAAAAAACTATTTTAGTGGAGTTATTTAAGCAGCAGTTGGGCCTATATTTATCTTCTATCTAATCTGTCAACCTTGATTTGTGGTTGCCAAATTTTCTCTTTTCGACAGGTATTGATCAAATTTAGACACATTATTCAAGGTTTTTTTCTTCACTGCGGTGATGATTTTCGCAGCAGGCGTGGAATCGTGACTCGAGCCTAACGATAGGAATTCGAATGAGTCCACAGGTCAGTGAATTGAGTCCAGGTCGAGTCATAATGTCCAGTGACTCGAGTCCAAGTCGAGTCAGTTAGTGCACTGACTCGAGTCCCAGTCATTGAAAATTGTGACTCGAGATCGATCACTGACTCGAGTCATTACAAGTCGGGGGAGGGGGGGGGGTAGTGTAAAAATCGTGGGAAAATATATTCTTCGCCATGATACTTTGTCTGTATGACTCACAATAGTCTACGTCTCTTTTCAGTTTTTTCTCGAATTTCTCCTACCCCACCACGCTCTCTAACTTCCTTTCCCCCTTTCTCTTCTCCCATCTTTCCTTCCCCCTCTTTTCTCTCTCTCCTTCTTTTTCTTTTTCTCCTACCTTTCCTTTTTTCCTCCTCACCGGGGTGGGGGGCGCGCGCCACCAAATCCCCCGCCTGGATACGCGCCTGGGGAGGGGATTGTAGCTACTGTGTAACGAATCAACGACGGATGCTCATAACGGTCGTTCTAAAATGACATTTAGGCTTTCAAAAAATTTTGAATATTGTCCCCTCTTGACTTTTGACCCCTCTGTTCAACAAGTGACGTATGTATGTATGTATGTATGTATGTATGTATGTATGTATGTATGTATGTATGTATGTATGTATGTATGGTATGATGGCGACGCCTGTGTGGCGCGCCTGGTGTTTACATGATTTCAAGTCAACCGAGGTCAGTAGTGTGAACACCTTGTGAACACGATAAATCCAGAATGCTCAGTTCGATCAAGCCGAAATTTTGTATGCAGCTCTCCCTTGGAGAGTACAAAAAACCCTATTGTTCCTAGTGAGGAATGAGTTCATATTTGAGTGAAATTTATAAAATTGTATTTTTTTCTCGATATTCTGGCCAATTTTTGGCTTGTGAACACGAGTCACTTCACTAGAACTGGATGAATCAAGCTCGAACTTGTTACTTGGGTCCCCGTGAGTTCATAAACTCGATCGTTCTGGGGTTAAGGCACAATTATTTCGGCACATAGGTCAATGTCTGGAGAACTTTTTGAACAAGATAATCAGTTAATGATTGGTTTAATCACACTGAAATTTAGTATGCATTTTTTGAAGGTGGTGGGGGGGTACACCACCCATCGTTTCCGTGGTATATCAGGGCGGTTCATACATCTTTTGCGATACGATACGATAAATTAATCGGACGTCGAGTTGAAAAGTGAATTTCAATAAGATGTTCACACCCTTTGCGCTAGGGGGTGGGGTGGACGATACGCTACCATACGATAAACAACGATACGATAATTTATTCGACTCAAGCTGAAAGTCATTTTATAACTTTTATCGTATGTTAAATTTATCGGATGCGGTAAATTGCGCATGCAGTGATAGACTGGCGCAATTCTGCAATGAGTATGGAACGCCAAACAGCTAGTGGGGGAAGTTTGGCGTGCAAAGTGGGGTTTTAGTGATAAAAGTCAGTGGTTTTGAGTAATGTTTTGGGTAGTGATGTATCCGAGGAAGACATTGGCTTCTGATTGAGCTGTCTATTTGCCGCAATGTCATGGGCCCTACGAAACCATTATTTTAGTTCTAATCCATGATGCCCTCCCCCATATTCAATAGTAGCGTGGCCAGTGAGGTAATTGAGTCATGTTGCATCGGCGTCCACGAGATCATGTGACAGGTTGCAAATGAGAGACATGCGGTTGGTAGTGAGTGGCTAGGGGAGGGGGTGTTGTGGCTGTTTGAGAGGGGCAGGGTAGGAGGGAGTTTTCAAGAGGGTCGATTCCGCAGCCTGACTTGACGGAAATTTCACCTCAACCCTCAGCGTGAGAAAAAGGCGGGAAAAAAAGGAAACGAAAAGGAAAGCAACTGAAATAAGCTATGGGGGGGGGGGGGGGGGGGGGGTTGATGTCGATCTAACGCCAAGTAATAAAGTTTTGTGTTAGGTGGCGGTGAGGAAGAAAATGGTACACATGTGTGGCTGAGGCATTATTTTTACATGCTTGTCGAGCAGAGTAACCACTCTTTCAATTTTCAGCTCAATTGTACTTCCAGTTTTCCCATATTCTAGGTGAGGCAGTGAATGTCACTGTTGAATGAGGGCACAGATCGCTGAATGCTTTCTTCGGCTTACCTCACTTCGCCAATTTCGGTACCGATTGCAGTCAGGGACGCGTCCAATGAAAGGGTAGGCGGGGAGGGGGAGTCGATGCTGATCGTGATCGTCAATTGCGCTTCTCTTGGGATATTGCGCGGTCCCCCGGTGGTCTGATCCCGTCCACTGTTGTTCTGTCTCAACGAGGACCCCGGGTTAGGACCGTCCGTCGGGGCGGCGGCAAGTAGTAGCCATGGTTGGCGCAGCTGCGCGGGTGGTACTTCGGAGGAGTTAGGGAGGAGAAGGACAGATCAGCCATGGGCACCTTGCTCAGAGGAGGCTGGGTGATTGGAAGCGGCGGGTGGATGCAGCTAAGTGCCTTCCAGGCATCGCTCCCATGATTGATTGTGTTTCAGGCAGAATGAATCGTGAGGAAATTTATGTATGGAATGAAGTTTAGTAACATCCAAAAAGCGGTTTAATCGGGTGCCTCTATTTGCGCGTGCTGTCTCCACGACTAGAGAAGAGGCTGGTTGTACTGTTGGGTATTGTGTGCTTTAAAATGGGTCGATAATCACTCGCCCCCCCCCCCCCCTACAAGCTCCGAATTGCTTTGAAAACGATTCTTGGTATTCAAAATTCTGCCGACTAAGCTATTCCACTGCCGGAAGCGATAAAAGGGGAACACTTGTGCTTTCTCAACTGAAATCCCATCACTTTTTCCGCTATGTTAGACGACAAGACGTCCGATAACTCCATCCGAAAAATCTATCGTATCGTTTTGGGGTCCAATCACAGGTCGTCTGGAAAAATGAAAATATTGTGTACACGATAAGTTCGAAACGCTCGCCCCCCAGCCCACGCGGAAATTTGATATGCAGTTTCTCAGGGGACTACGAAACCCTATTTTCAATTCAGTGTAAGAATGTAAACTGGGGAAGTACAAAAATCTGCTGCGTCCACTGATATATCGAGCACACCGGTTAGTTCAAGATTTTCCACCTGGGGCCCTATCAGGTAACCGCATGCATACTGCGGACGAGCGGTTTCCGTCGATGTATGCTATATGTTGTATTTGTACTTTTGCGAGTCGACTTCAGCAAGTCTGGTAACACTTTTAACGTTCGGACAACCTACGTATTGAAATTCGAAAGTGAAATCAAAGATATAGGCCGAGTAGGATGAAATTTCGTGATGTGAAAATTTAAAAAACATCACTATATGTTATTGTGAAAATTACTGTAGCCGTAGCGTTGAAAATCCTGGTTCGCTCTTATTCGAGGAAGGAGAACGAGAGAGGGTTGTCTGCCAGGTATACTGTAATTCGTATTTGGCAGAGAGATTTAACCTTCGTGGTAATCAAGGGGACATAGTAGATTCAGATAGTGGTGGTTACATTGTATTCTGGTATCTAGTAAGAAGTGAAGTCCTCTAACGGGTCAGCAAGGTAGTTCAAGTTTGCTCGAGGCTGCCATGCATAAGGTTCACCACGTTTCAAGATGTTGACGAGTTGTACAGTTGAGTATGTCAGTATGATATGGAACTCAAGGTTATGTTTGCGAATATATTGCCACATGCCTGGAAGTAGAAGGAGAACAACAGTGGACGAATGATGTCTAACATCAGTGGAGAATGTACCATCAATACATACATTCTACAATGATATTGACTTCCATCACTGCAAGGGGGAATCAATGATGTTGTAAGACACAACGAGTCTGCCTAATAGTGTACCATGATCAATAGTATCGAATGCGGCTGTGAGATCTATCATGACGATTTCCATCCATAGCGTTTAGGATGTCGCCTCTGACTTTCAGCAGAGCAGTTTCGGTGCTATGGTTCGACGTTAGAATGAGCCATACCGGTGGGGTTTTATAGTGAAGTAGTTGAGTTAAAGCCAACATTTGCGAAATATTAATTTTCAACCAATTTTTCATTGCTTCAGCCAAGAATGACCCCTAATCTACAACCAAAATAATGTTTTTTGTTTCTCTTGTGCGTGGTGCGTTCTGTGCTCGTTTCGCTGTGTTTGCGCTGTTTGGGGTCTTCAGCGTGAGTTGTTCTTTTTGGGTTTCTATTTCGTTCTATCTAGGCCATTTGTTCCCCTCCCAAGCTAGGCCTTGCTTTCCGTACCTGAGTGTATAATATAGCTGTTCTAGACTTCGCTTTCTTCTCCTCGGTGTGTATGTTTCGTGTGGGTGCGAGCGTTGAGTGTCCCATTGTATTTGTGTATAGGCCCATTGTCCCGTTTGTTTCTTTCTTCTGTTCCGCTCTGTTGGCCGCGTTCAGTTATAGCCTTGAACCTTGAACCTTGAACGGATACTGGCCAACACTCCAGTGGGGAACAAAACAAACCAGCAATGGGGCCCTGGCAGCCAAACGAAGAAGGGATGTTATCGATTCAGGCCCAAGGGCGGCAAGGGGGGGGGGGGCCATCCGTCCCCCAGTATTTTCGTTGAGGGGGACGCATGCATTTTGCCCCCCCCCCAATATTTGAACCCGACTGCTATTTTCTCTGACCAACTGTATCCGACATATCCACCAGCAGTACCCGTGTTCAAACAATGCATCATAAATGATAAAGTTGAGTGAATCTGCTCTTATTTGCGATTGTTTCGCGGGTATTTCATTGCCGGTAGTGTTTAGACATATATATAGGCCTACCTTGTGAGACAATGACATGTTTCCCTTACCAAAAAAGCCTGAAATTCATCTGGGTTGGGGGTTTTAAATTAGCAATGAAAGAAGGGTTTCTCCTTCATCCCTGTCATTTGCAGTAGAACTTTCTCAACCCCTTGAATGTTTGCTCCTTCATTGGACGTTGTCGTATTTCCGTAGGGGCCGTGAAATAGCAAGCAAACATGAATCGCTTATCATCCGAGTCGAAGAAGGGTTTGAGGTCGACGGCGGTAGGGGTCTCCCCCTGTCCGGGATCCTGTGATTTTTTTTTTAATTCATTGGTGCGACCACTTGAAAGATGGGCCACGGTGCCCATACTATAACTATGAGGGCACACGGTGCAGCATCGAAAATGCAGCCGGGGGGAACGCCACAAATTGCGTTGTCATAAAGGAATGATTCAAAATTCAATGTGAAAAACAAGGCCAAGTCCCAACTTGCCTGGATTTCCGATGGAATGCCCATAAGTGTTAAACTTTGTTGTTTTTTAAGGGAAGGAGGTTGAGGCGACTGAGGTAAGTCTACCACCTGGCGGGACCTGTGATTTTTTCGGCATATTGAGGAAATTTGAAAAAGAGTATTCAGCAGTTCATTATGGGTGCGACCACTGTTGAAAGTTGGGTTGCATGCACGGTCCACTTATTAAAGAGGGCAGGCACCGGGTCGCGTCAAGGAACCCCCTAAATTAGGCCAGGGAACGCCACAAAAGTCGTTGCAAGACATGGAATAAAATAAGGTGAAGAAAGTTCATCTCCAAAGATGCCTGACTTTTCGATGGAATTGGGAATGTCCAAGAGTGTCAAAATTTCGCGCGCAGTTGCCATTTAATTCTGGTTGTACTCATTTGGACACTTGTCTGGCCCCAATTGGAAGTATCCCTTCGATGCGCCTGTGGTCCGCAAAGAAGATGAAAACGGGGGCGTAATCTTTGAGTAAAAACTCTGGCCTATCTAAGTGATAGGTCAGAGAGAGAGGATTCGTGCCATGTCGTTGGTAAATTGGATCGGCCAAAATATCAAGCTTCGCGCGAACGCAGTGTTTGTTGCCATTGCCCATTCCATTGCTCCGTTCATGACTGATATTACACTTGCATCGTATTTTAGAATGTCACAGCACGCAATGGAAACTTGAAATTGATCCTAAGGCAAACTTTTGGAGAACCTTCCCTAAAATTAAAATTTGTTATCATTTGTAGGAAAACGAATTTTCTCTCTGAAACGCTACGCGCCAACCTGTGGTGGCGCTCCGCGTAGATAGTATCATCTTGTCCGAACCACAATCGCCAACACAAAATCGCCGCCCTTGGATCCAGGCTTCATCGTAGCAAGGTGACTGGTAACAGCAGCCGTATAATTTCCGATTATAGGAATCGATGCGATATAGTGTGGCAAAGCATTCCAATCACGGATAGTTCTCGGGACAAACAAAAGGGGGAACTGATAACAATCTTTATTGCTGCACTAAGGAATAGGAATCATGATGGTGGTGCCGCGATTGACGCTAAACAGGCTGAAGAAGGTTCCCTATTGGTGGCCAGAAAACAGTGAGGCGCGTATTTTCCTCCTATTATCGGGAGGAGCAACATTGACAGTGGCAAACATCTCAGCAACACAACCAGAAGTTCTGGAATCGTAATCATCAAATTTAAAGCGCGCTCCAATTCTTTGAACAAACTGAAGTTAGTCAAATTCCCGTTAGAGTAAGGATCCCAAACAGAAAAGGAGTGTTCAAGAAATGGCTGGACGAGGGATCTGCATGCCTCAAGCTTCGTTAATGACCGCCTACAAGAAGAGTTCCTCCTATGAATCCTAAAGCACGATTTGCCTTACCACAGATTGTTTGGATGTGAGCATTCCAATTCAACTTATTAGAAATAGAAATAGCCTGTGACATTCTTTTGGTAGCATTGTCAACACTATTGATTTCTCTTATTGTATTTGCTAGTGTATTTCCTACAGCTTTCGTGTTTTACGTGTATTTTAGTTTTCTTTCCTCTCTTTTATCAAGTTGACCAATTGTATTCTTGTTTGTTTGGTTGTAAAGATGGACGGTAGGGGATGATAAAGTAAAAGGGAAGTGCTCACTGGTTGGGGACTCGTTTGTCCGGTAGGTTATCGGAGTGTAGTCCGCCGTAGATAGCCGAAGCGTTACTCGTGTCGGCCTCCCGGTTGCAAGGGTGGAGGACATATTCGAGGAAAAAAAAGGTAATTGATTTGTGGGTGGAAGTGGTGTTGTTGGAAGTTGTTGTTGTTGCGATAGGCACTATAACCTACGGGGTGACTGCCAGGATATCCTTAGAGCCCGCTTAAAGAGCTGCTGTGGCAAGCTAAGTCTACAGGTCTAAAGTTGCGATTTGTGGTATTCTCACCAGGTGTTGACGTTCGGGTTGCTGATTGGAAGATCGCGGGGCCTCACAGGTGGTTTGAGTTGGAGTGCGCGGGCATGAATGAATGCATTTGTGGAGGTGTCGTGTTCCTGGGGAAGGAGGAACCTTTTCGCTAAGGATGGTCTTCACCGTAATGGTATGGGGCCTCAATGTTAGGTAATTTGGTTAATTTCTGTGGCAGGGTTGTTAACAAGATTCGTAGCGAGGGTATTATGTTCTACTACTGACAGGTTGTGATACTATCCCACAGTGGTACGACTAGGCCGGAACAAGTCGGATACTTTGGCGATAGACGTATAGCGCGCCTGGTCTTTTTTTCTGCGCTAAATTTATTAGACCAAATTTTATGAGTTCTAAATTTTGGTCCAGAAACGCAAGCCTGACGTAGTTGGAATACCAGAGTCTTGGCTAAACAGTAATTCTTCAGCCGAAATTCACGTTCCAGGTTATGTTACTCATAGGACAAGTTCGAACATATACTCTTCGTTGGGGGGGGGGGGGGGGGGGGGGATGTTGCGTCCCTGTGAGGTCTGACTTGAATAGCATTGAGAAGACAGATATTGTGTTAGTTACGTCAGTTCAGTTTGGTTCGTTCGGTGGGAAATTCCGTCCAACGCTCCGGGTATTCCCAAATTCTCTATAGTCGGTGTTGTCTATCGTTCTCCCACAAGCTCTGGAGCAATGACTCTCGCTTCTTTCAACATGTTATCAAAAGTTTCCGGTGGCTACAATTAGTATCGGTGTTTTCAATTATCCAATATTTCTTGGTCTGATGGTAGTAGTGGTTGGCAAGGATATGACTTTTTAATGTCACCCAAGAATGTTTCCTTTAGCAGCATGTTCATTTTCCAACCACAAGCATGATATTTTAGTTTAGTTGTGAGTGGTGCGAGGTAGTTTAGGTAAGCTTGGTGCAAATGATCACGATAGGTTGCTTTCGATGTGTCTTGTTCTGTCAAAATTCCACAGAGCGCTGAGCTCGTCGTCCCTGGTTTCTCAAGGCCGATTTGGATGACATTTCTGGGTTCTGAGTCATGTAGATCAGTCTATCAGTGTTGGGCAGTTATGGAATGCCTGTTGACTCATTGGAATGTTTTCATTGGTGGAGTTAACGAAATAATAAATGTTACGTTCCTTGGAAAAAGCGTCCTACTAAGAACAAAAGGCCTTCTTGGATGAAAAAAGAGTATTCTTTTACTGGTTCTGTGTCTGATTTAGATCGTTTCAAAGTTCAGCAGAGGCTAGTCCAATGTTTAAGGTTCTGGCGCTAACTCGTTTTCTAGAGTTAATTGGCCGCCTATAATATAACATGATGATCCTCGTACTTTTTCTCCTTATGTTGGGAAAGCATGAAGTCAAGGTACAGTATTGTCCACTGTTAGTTTCCGATTCTGGTAATAAAAACAGCCATATCAGAGTTGGCTATAGCGTTTTTCAATTACTATTTTCGGTCGGTATTCCTTCAGGGAACTCCGGAGATAATTTTCAGCGACCTGGGGTTGTGTGCCTCGAAATACTATTTATATGTAGTATGCCTCACCTAGGTGATAGAACTGCAGAAGGTGGTCCGGACTGAGTTTACCCCCCCATCTTATTGGAATCTTTTGTCGACCAGTTGTCTGTTCCATTAGCTATATTTTCAATAAAACCTTGCGAGAAGTTGTTGTTCTGGACGATGGGAGCGAGCAACTGTTCTTCTCATTTTCCTCAAGAAAGGCAATCGGTGCTTTTCTTGTAATTACAGGCCAGTGAGTTTTACCTGTGTTGTATGCAAGGTGTTGGAATCCATTGTTTGGGATCATATTGTCGATTTTTTCGTCAAATGAGTATATCAATTCGGGGTTCTCAGCATGTTTCAGGAACAATCGTTCGTGTTTAACAAATCTCTAAGAATTTATGGATGCCATGAATGTTACTAGTGCAGTTGACAACGGCGTGTGTTGATAAATTTTCCAGACTTCCAAAGCTTTGACAAGGCTCCTCATGAGCGTCTTTTGTTCAAATTGAAAAGTTTTGGTATTAATGGAATGTCATTGATGGATTCGTCAGTGGGTTCTAAATAGGGAACAACGAATTGTCATCAACGGGTGTTCGTCTCCTTGGCAATAGGTCACTGGTGGTGTTCCACAAGGCTCGGTTCTTGGGCCTTTATTGCCTTGCATCATATTGACGATTCGATGATTAGGTGCATCCCAGAGTTTAAACATTTGCAGACGATAAGTTGTATCGGGGGGTTGCTTTGTATCGGGAGGTTGCAATTGTCCAAAGGGTATTGAGATATCTCCAAATGATCTTTCGATGACAACTGTTTTCAATGCCAATAAGTACAAGTTAGTTTATACATGTTGGTTTCCACAATAGCAAACAATTCTTTATAAGTTAAATGGGCAACCAAAATACGTTATCAGGTGCATTCAGACAAGGATCTCGGAGTCATTGTTTTTCTTTGAAATCTTCTAAGCAGTGTGCTGAAGCTGCAAGGAAAGGTAATTGAATTCTTGGCTGGTTAGAACGTAATTGATAAAATATATTGTTGTCAGGCGTTTAAGCAGTGGTGAGACCTCACGGGAGTCTTTGTTCAGTATGGAATCCTTCTCTCTCAAATGACAAGCATGGAATTGAAAACGTTCAGCGGAGGGCACTAGGTTAATTTACTGTCTTGGAATTAAACCTCATGAGGAAAGATTAAGTCTCCTCCGTCCATCTTCGATGGAGCTGAGACGAATCAGCACGAGGTGGTGATTTGATTCAGGTTTTAAAAATTGTCATGGATTCGAGGGCCTTTCCTTTCACTATTTACGAAGTTACTACCAATAGGGGTCATGTATCAAATTCGTGGTAAACGCTGTAGATTGGACATTCGGAAATATTTCTTATCGAGAGAGTATATTGAGTGGAATAGCCAGATAGAGACAATGAATAGACGAAACAAACAAGGATATCAAGTTACTTGATTCCAAAACCTAAGAAATCACCTTAGGAAGACAATCCACCGGACACTAAATTAAACCTCGGAAAAGTCTATAGAAATGGAGGTACGTAACAGGGTTACCCGAGAATAAGAGAATAAACAGTATCATAAAAACCGGTTTAGGCAAGTGCCTAAAATAAATTGCAAATTACCCTATTACCCTATTCATATATACAATAAAGAAGCATACGATTCGTCATTTTAGTTCTCTTTGACTCTCCCTGTAGTCAAACTTTATGTTGGCCCAATTTTTGTAAGGAGCGACCACGTACGCAACGTAGAATGGGTAAAAAACAACATCTTTTTCTAAATACTCAGTTTCTTTGTTTAGGAAGGCAACAGCATGAGTATTTTCACTCATATCACAGCGAATTGATTTATTCAGGTGCTTGAGTCAACCGGATGAAATGACTCCCCGCGTTCTCTGGTGGCTCCTCTTCCAGACACACCCAAGTGATTCTTCGAATGCATTTTCCTCATGTATACAGGATAATGCATACTTTGGTCTTGTTTTAATAAACCCCGCGGAGGATAATTCTAATATACATAACGATGGGTGTCACTCTTCTACTCGTAATGTCAAACCCGTAGAGAGAGTGTAATCGCTCCATAATCTTCATTGCTGCGCACACAGCCAATCAGGTTTGAGTATATCATTAATAATAGAATATGTAGTTATACATTATAGGTCGATTATGATTACTCGAAAACACAGTGAACAAGAAACATCCCCGATGAGTCGAATGGCTCTAGACTGTATCCTGTAAGGATTCAATGATTCTATGAGAGCCATCTCGATCTCCAATGATGGGAACCATGCTCAAGCAACGGACGAATTTGAGTTTTGTAGAGTCGCACCGAATGCGTCAACACAAGTAGCTACTATAGAGCGGAAGGGAAAATCAAGTTTCTGAAGCCGTCCAAATCAGATTCAGAACGTAATCCCACATGAAAAATAAGAGTTACAGCTGAGAATCTCCATCGCTACACATGACCGAGTTCTGTCAAGCTTGCGAGTGATGCTGTGCTGCTCAGTCCTAGTGGAAATTTGATGAATGAGACAAGTGTCTAGGCCCAATTGCGTTGAAGTTGTGAAGTTTCCACTGAGGAGATCAGCAGTGAGCTAAAAGTGGTTGAAGCCAATGAATCTCTTATGTCACACTGAACTGTATACAACACCAAGATTGATGAAGAGAAGAAACACAGCAGAATAGAACACAGAACATGGAGGTACACTTGCTGTGATGCAATGAACTGAGAGTGGAACCAGCAAAGACAGCTATTGATCGATTGCAAAGGAAGTCGGATTTCCAGCTGATCAAAGAAGAGTGGAGTAGAGCTTAGCGGTGGTCGATGGTGCCGGAGCTCAAGGACCTTGAGGGCCTAGAGCACTTGCCCCTCCCATCAGCGATTCGGAAAGCTTGACCGAATTTGGTGGTGGCGAAAACCAGCAGAATATGTTCCTTTCGGAAACCATACTGATGTTGAGTGATATCGATTCCGCAACCTTGAAGAGCTGGTAAGTCAATGCTATCGGTCGAACGTTCAAAGGGATGGATGTGTTGCCCCTCGTAGAGACTGGAGCTATGTGGGCAAGCTCTCAGCGTCCAGGTCTTCCAGGATACAAAAGAGAGTTCGATGAGTTTATTGGAAAAGGCAAGGAGCAAGTTTAGGACCAAGTGTTTGAAAACGATAGCGGGATCATTGTCAGAGCCATTGAATTTCTCGGTGTTGAATGGCTGCGAACTGAACTAGAAAGCCAAGAGGCGTAGTGATTCCTTGACTGCCTTTATGACCTTTCCTTAAAGTTTGTTAACCTCAGATACCTTTGACCTGACTCCAAGACAATGGTGGATTAGCAGACCGATAATTTGTGGATTACTAAAATACCTTCCAAAAGGAATAGCATAGCATCAGCCTTTGACCTCCTGAGGCCCAGATGGACCGCTGACCTGCCCCCCAAACATAGGGACCATTAACTCTTCAATATGAACCCACATACCAAGCATGAGTTATTATGTTACCAAGTCTAATTGGTACAGTGTATGAGAAATCAACATTGCCACAATTTCATAAATTCCCTCCCCAAAATCTCTCCCCAAATCCCACACCAACATTAATGGGGTTATTGTACTCCCCATAAGAAAGCTGCATTCCAAATTTCAACCTGATCAGACCAGGCGTTCGGGACTTCGTGAGCTTGATCTATCCAGGTGGGGCCAAGTTATGGCCTTCCTACAAGCTAAAAATTGCCCAGAATATCACATTTTTACAATTTACCCTTTTCTACCCCAAAAGAACCGCTGGTCTGCACCAAAAACAATAGGGTGCTTGAAATCCCCATAAGAAAGCTACACACCAAATTCCAACTTGATTAGACCAAGCGTTCTGGGCTTATCCTCTTCACACAAGATTTTCAGACTTTGACCTCTAATGACCTCAGATGACCTTTGACCTGACCCCAAAACTATAGGATCATGTACTCATTATGGGGAACCCACATACCAAGTAGAGCTTCATCCATCCAAGTGGGACCGAGTTTGATCTTCAAAAGCTTGTGCTGAAATTGCCCAAATATCAATTTTTCACAATTTTTTCCATCTTCCTCCCAAAATGACCCCTGTCTGCACCCAAAAAACAATAGGGTTGCTTGAAATCCCCATAAGAAAGCTACACACCAAATTCCAACTTGATTAGACCAAGCGTTCTGGGCTTATCCTCTTCACAGGAATTTCAGACTTTGGCCTCAAATGACCTCAGATGACCTTTGACCTGACCCCAAAACAAGAGGGATCATGTACTCATTATGGGGAACCCACATACCATATGAGCTTCATTCCATCCCAGTGGGACAGAGTTATGCTTTCAAAAGCTGAAATTGCCCAAATATCAATTTTTCACAATTTTTTCCATCTTCCTCCCAAAATGACCCCTGTCTGCACCAAAAACAATAGGGTGCTTGAAATCCCCATAAGAAAGCTACACACCAAATTCCAACTTGATTAGACCAAGCGTTCTGGGCTTATCCTCTTCACAGGAATTTCAGACTTTGGCCTCAAATGACCTCAGATGACCTTTGACCTGACCCCAAAACAAGAGGGATCATGTACTCATTATGGGGAACCCACATACCCAGTATGAGCTTTTCCATCAGGGTGGGTCGAGTATAGGAGTTAGCTCTTCACAAGATGAAATTGCCCAAATATCAATTTTTCACAATTTTCCAATTGTTTGCCCAAAATGACCCCTTTTTTTTTTTTTTTTTTTTTTTTTTTTTTTTTTTTTTTTTGTGTTGTGTTTTTGGGGGGTTTACACTAAAAAACAATAGGGTGCTTGAAATCCCCATAAGAAAGCTACACACCAAATTCCAACTTGATTAGACCAAGCGTTCTGGGCTTATCCTCTTCACAAGAGTTTCAGACTTTGACATCTAATGACTTCAGATGACCTTTGACCTGACCCCAAAACTATAGGATCATGTACTCATTATGGGGAACCCACATACCAAGTATGAACTTCATCCTCCAGGTTGATCCCTGAGTCAGGGAATCAAAAATTGATGGAAGGCATACAAGTTTACCATGTGTGTAGCTTTTTGGGATTTGTAAAGAAAATTGTGTGCGAATTTATTCTCAAAGATGTTGGCCCCAGTCTGTGAGTCTGCTGACAGGAAAAGGAGGGGCGGCAGCAGAAGTGGGGGGTAAGGGTAACAGAGGGAACAGAATTGAATTGTCCAGGACCAGGAAGAATTAGAGTTAGCGTTACAGATCTTTTCGACGGTTCGACGCAGGAATGCTTGGACTGATCGATGGCTCCGGAGCAGTGGTTGGGGTAACATAGGCACCTTCGGTGACAGCTGAGTGAAGAAGACAACCACGACCTGAAATGTTCGATTCTCATTAAGCCGAGGTTATTGTGCACATGATCCTAACCTCCTGCAGAGTGCACACAAAACCTTCTCTAGATTCTTCTGACTTCTTACGTCAGGAATAAACAAGCATTCAGTACTGCGTAGTGATTCATAGCCTAAATAGTTGCCAGTATTCTCTTGAAGTATTTTTAAGATATTGTCTTACATCTAAATGGAAGCACACCCTCGTTTACGTGGATGTTCATCAGACTGTGCCCGCATTGAGCACGCGGCTAGCTATCCAAAATCCTACATAATAAGAATCAACCACTAGCTATGGCTAACGTCTATACCAGGAATGAACTCTCAAACCTTGACTATCGCTGATTACTGGGTGACAGTAGGACCTTACCCAAACAAAGCAATATCATTATGTGCGATTGAATCTCGTATGCCCATTATTTAAACCAATGAATTGAGCTCGTTTCCACTGTTAACATACCAAGACCGGCTAAGCTCTGGAATCTGGGGCCACGCATCAATATAGCGACACACTGGGTTATTTGGATATTCTTACAAGGAATTTGTTGAGGCCAGTATACCGGAATGATGACTCGAACAGGAATTAACCTAGAGTCCTACATAGGAGCTTGGTGCATTGACGGATAAGACATTACCCAATTAGAGTCAGCCTGAGTGCAATCAGGTGTAGCGCTGGTAATTCACCAACAACTTCAAAAACTACCTCGTAGGAGCAGAGGTCAGTATTCCGTTTGAGATTAAAGTTCCATTCAGCCTTTATTAATGCCCACCTTTCCAGCCACGAAGCTACCCCATTACTGTGGTAGTCCATTGTAATGAGATGATACAAGGACTCATAATTGACAAAAAATCTGTTGGAACAGAAGTGTTGGGTCAAAGTTCGTAATTTTGTGGAATAGGTTCTTGTGGCGAAACATTTGTTGCGGCCGGTCGGCTTTTTCGAAAATTCGCGGACTGATCACAATTTTCTCTAAGAATAGGAAAGATGGGCTGAAAGTTCTTCTTGTAGATGAGGTATCGAATGATGGCATCATTCCAATATCATGCATGCTAATTAGCTCGAATTTTTGTGAAGGCTGAATGGAACTTTAAAAAAAAAAAAAACCCACCAACTAACACCACACCTAACAGGGCTTGACAATAATAAAATATACTGGTATGCTAGTCTGGGAATGGGCCGAACTGGTGCATGACTAGTAATAGTAATGTGGAGATTATATAGCCCCGAGATACCAAGGCCTCAAGGCGCTTCACAAACATGGTACCCCTGGTCATTGGTATGCTCATCCCCCACAAATGCGTGGGTTGCAGCAGATCGAGACCAGGACGCGTAAGACAAGCCATACCCCACAGGTACCAAATTAGAACCTTGGTAGGGAGAGACGCACGAGATAAAGTGCCTGTCTAGAGACACACCGCGGTGGACTCGAACCCCGGATCTGTGGATCACAAGTCCAGAGGCCTTAACCACTAGGCTACGCGTCCTTTCCCCTTTTTTTTTTTTTCCTGACAATGTGTGTTTCATTGCTTGCACAGTGTCATGCAAAAGCTCAATGTGTCAAAAGTATCTACCCAACCTGCGTCATATGGCGATTGAATTGTACAAAGATTATACTTATTTCTATGTATAGGACATTGGCAGCCTTCAATTTCGGTTTAGAAATTACCACATGGGTAAGAACCTTCTACTCGAAGTGTGAAGGATGCGTTCAAAATAATGTTTTTCTGTCGGATACATTCCCTCTTCCAAAGAGGTGTAAGACAGAGTTGCCCTCTTAGCCCGTATCTGGTTTTCTTTGTGGGGACGTTTTAGCCTAAAAGATGATTTATGATGAGAATATCTCTGGTATTCCAGTTATGGGAAAAAGTTGAGATTCTCCAGTATGCCGACGATACCACATTTTTCATTAATGGCAGTGGAAACTCCTTACAATTTTTTTAACTCCTTCAGGCACTTTAAGGACGCTTCGGTTTAAGAATTAACTATGATAAATCGCACTTTTATCCTCTTGGGGGATTTATGAATCACAGGCCTAACTTGGATGAGTGGGTATAAATATTAAAAAGGTTCTGTACGAATGTTAGGGATTTATTTCACAAACAATAGAGAGGTCCGTTGTAGGCTGAATTACCCACACAAGTTGTCAGGGGCGTAATACACAATTTTCCAGGGGGGGGGGTGAATTTTGGGTCCGACAAGATGTTCTGTCTGAGACCGACTTTTTTTTATTGACTATATGTATGGGACTAGTTTCTGCAATTCCCGGTTCTGGAAATATAATCTTAGTCGGCTCAATTGAAGAGAGCAGGGTAACTTTTACAAGTGCGTCTGGAAACTGTAAAAAGGCAAAAGTTGTGTATAATCATATTGTAAGAACATTATTAGTTCACCGAATGTTATTGAAAAGTGGAACAACATTTTTCCACATGTACATTCTTTGACTGGCATAAAATTTTCCAGTGGGCTTTGGAACTTTGTCAAGAAGTAAAAAGTTTTTTCAATACCAGTTCATACATCGAATTATTGGTGCCAACCGTTTGGTGTTTGCAATGGGGTTCCGGGATAGTCCAAATTGTACCTTTGTAAACACGTTGAGGAATCTATAGAACATTAATTTCGGGGCTGCCCGGTTACCTCAGGGTTTATACTGGCTGTAGAACATACGTTCTTCAATGGACATTTTTTTCCAGAGAGGTTATAGGGATTTCATGAGGCAACCCGTACAATTTTGTAATATTCCGCATGAAAAGTGAGAGAGCACGATCGCTAACAGTTATAACTTTGTGTTATTTTATATCTGTTATGGACGTGGAGAGAAATATCTCATACGAGGAAAACATATTTTTTACCTATAACGAATTGAAGGCGTCTTTTAAAGAGGCACATCATTTATTCACATAATTATTGCGAATGCTTTGCTTCTGTTTGCATCTTAATATACTGTGTGCTTCATATGATGAAATGGAAGAATACATTAGATGGAAAAAAGAATTCTACACGATAGGTGTCAGTCAATGTGACCCCCCCCCCCTCCCGCATAGGTGCAATGGTGACCCCGGTAGAGTGTTGTAATTTAATCCGTTTGTTCAGTTCTTATCCTATTGTCATTCGTCATATTACCCTTTGATTGTTTGTGCGTTGCATGCCGAATTCACATCATGCCTTCTACTACTATGGCTCCACGAACCAGGACGTATTTAGGACCAGGACGTATACATTGTGTTCCTTCTCTTTTTCAACAAGGGTATGACACTATTTTCAACCCTCACATGGCAGCACCATCCTGGCAGCACCATCTGTCAATTTAGAACGATATCCCTAAAATGTAGTCTTGTCATGCCGCCTTCTCTAATAAATTTAAACACATCAGATACTGATTAGTAGGATTTTAAAATAAGATTACCAACAGATGGATCGAATCGGGAGTGGTCGAGGGAACGCGAAGCTGTTCTAAGAATGACCATTAGAGCAAATTTCGCGTCATTACGCAATCATGGGCATTTCATACAAGTGTAAGAAGAGAAATACCGAGGTCCCGACTCACACGTAAAATATGAATTTGAGGCTTGAGTTATAACATGGGAAAATTTTGAGACAGAAATAGGCATGGATGACATGCATATCATGGGAGGAATGATTGAGATATAGGGCGAAGGACGTAGGAAAACACAAAGAACATACATGGAGAACTGTGTGGGATCTTGAGGTCCACTGGCCCATGGATCCCCATCCGACATTAATTCAATCTCAGATTGTTCGACATCAGGGTTTGTCCTCCACCTATTCTCGTATCGTCAGCGACATTAGCAGGCGATTTCTCTGATCCGGTTCCTGCTTCTTCCTCAAACTAACTTATCCATTTATCCGGGTATCCCACGATACATCGGTGCAGTATCGGCTGAGCAAGGGTCGATATCGACGTGATCGCTCCAGTAAGTAGATAACTGATAAACACTGATCAGATCCCAGCAGAAATGTTGGATAACTGTGTTAAGCAGGGGCCGTTGTAGAGAGATTACCCCGCGATAGATCCACGCCCTGGTATCGGCTGGGAGCGGTGACTCCGGTTTCAGGCAATTCGACAGTTGTGAAAGTGAGATCCGTAAGCATTTGTCTGACAGGACTTCCGTCGACAAAGGTTATCTACCTCCAGATGGTGCTTGGGAGCGCGCGATTGACCGACAGCGAGTAACCATACCCCAACGAACATCCCCAATTACACCAGTCATTGCTCTCCCATTGGGTTCGCTCTGGGAACGAGCATACCAAGGAGCACAATCCCCAGAATAGGCCCCATCAGTGCCCCGATAATCCTAGATGGCGATAAACAATGAGGAACTTCCATCTAGAAGAGGCGACATACTCCATTAACATGAAGACACCCGTAGGCTACAGCAAACGCCCTTTCGTGATGTCGGAAATCCGTCAAGTTTGGCCAAATCCTCCGGACGAAGGCATCCCCGTCACTGTCTTAAGGGCCATTGACGCCGTTGAAAATGTGCTCAGAGTTGCGCTGAAGATGGCACTAATCAGGAAACGGTCAGACCAGGACATTGCCGAAACAATCAATAATAAAGAATGGGAGTATCTGGTCCGTTTTAGTTATCTGTCCGCTCCCGTCAAAGATCGCCTTCATGGTAGTAGGAATAGATAATAACCCCCAATAGCACGGCGACACATTCGATCGCGCGCGCCCATTAGAGCCAAAGCCCCAAATCGCCGTTTTGGCGCTCCGTAAATCTTTGCAGGTGAGACTTCCGGTCTTAGCTTTGATTCTGTTGGTCCCTGCGTATGGAATCATAAGGAATAACAGTCCGCCAATAAGGTTCGCCACCAGAAAGAAAGCGGGATTGTTGGGTCAGGTCGGTGAAATCTAAGAAACGAGAATCGTTTTCCCTCCTCTGCGCTCTGTCAGCCAGACCTCCCCGATTCCACCACACCAGTCTTGACACAGCGGTTGATGGGGGCAATGACAATGATACCATAAATCATTTCGCGCTTCTGGTGAGGAATGATGAAAGAGGAAAGCTTCAGATCAGGTCACCTCATTCCGCAGAGCTACTACATTATCTCGAGAGGCTATGAGCCCGTTGTCCGTGAGGCAATTATATATTTTTTCTTTTCGCGGCACCCTGACGTGACGCGGACTCGCCCCCACGTATGAACATGAGGGAATTTGTGAATGATGGAAGTGAGCGATTCGAAACAGCTGAGTGTAACCTCTCATATAGTCCTGTAGTTCGCATGAACTTTCCAACGACACAGTGTGTTGTATAGATAGTGTCCTGATATGTTTTACGGACATCCACGCCTTTCTCCTTCATCCGCCCATTCAACGACAGGGAATTTCGTGTTAGATATTGCAAACCATAAATGTATAATTACAATCGGTTGCAACGTTTCTACCCATCAGCACCACTAAATGTGTGAAACTAATCTTCGGAAAAATAGGCAAACTGAACAATTAGGACCGAGGGAGAAAAAGGGCGAATGACGAGGCGGGATTAGAAATTGAATCGATACAACTGAAGAACTTGTTTTACTCTCCAAATAGCAATTCCCAAAATTATTCATTTGATTCCTTTTACGAGTGACGGAATTTAATGCAGTCATGACAGTGCGTTGTGTGGTAGTGTGCGTGTGTGTTGTGTGTGCGTGTGTGTGGTGTATGTGATGTGTATTGTTGGTGTTTGTGACGCCTAGCCTTGTTAACACGATAACTCAACCCCACTTGGATGGATCAAGTTCAATCTTTTGATATGGTTTCCCCATGATGATACTGATCCTATTGTTTTGGGGTCACTTCAAAGGCATCTGAGGCAAGAGCGGTCTAAAGTCCGAAAACTTGTTAACGACATAAGTCCAGAATGCCTGTCCGATCGGGGTGAAATTCGGATGCAGCTCTATCATGGGATACAAGGAACCCTAATTAAAGGTGAAGATTGGAAAAAAGTGGAAATTTGTGGAAAATTGATAATTTGGCAAATTTTAGCTTGTTTAACACGAAAAACCCTCTACCCACTTGGATGGGATCCGTTCATACTTTGTATATGGTTTTCCCCATAATGAGTACATGATCCCTCTTGTTTTTGGGGTCAGATCAAAGGGTCATCTGAATTCAGAGAGGTCAACGTCCGAAAACTCCAGAATGCCTGATCTTTCTCATGAGCCGTACAGGACCCTAATCCATTTTGGGGGTAGAATCGGGGTCCGATTGGGGAAAAGGTGGGAAATTGGTGAAATATTGATAATTGGCAAATTTTGCTCGTTACTTGAATACTTGACCCCACTTGGAGGATCAGTTCATAATGAGTACATGATCCTTATTGTTTTGGGCTTCATGTCAAAAGTCTCTGAGGGGTCATTAGAGGTCAAAGTCCTGAAAATCCTTGGTGAGAGGATAATCCAGGATTCTTGGTCCAATCAAGCTGCATCTTGGTGAGTGGCTGGATTAGGGGGGAGTAAATGACCCTGTTGTTTTTGGTGTAGATAGGTGTCAGATTTTGGAAAAATAGGGAGATTGTGGAAAATTTTAGCTCGTTAACACGATACTCGACCCCACTTGGATGGATCAAGTTTCATACATTTATATGGGGTTCCCGATGATAGTGCATGATCCCTAATGGGTTAGGATCGGTCAACGGTCCATATGAGGGTTCATTAGAGGTCAGGATAAGAATCTTGGTGGAAGCGGGTTAGTCCAGAAATTCTTGTCTGATCGGCTGAAATTTGGTATGCATCTTTCTTCCTGGGTAGTACAATAACCCCATTAAAGTATTGGGTGGACTGGGAGTCATTTTGGGTAAGAGAGATTAGAAATTGTGAAATTTTGGTTTTTTTAATACACTACATTTCGGTTTGTTCCACTAAATCATGCTTGGTATTTGGTTCATCTTAAAGAGTACATGGTCCCTATGATTTTGGTGTCAGGTCGAGATTATCTTAGTCGATGCTATGCTATTCCTTTCTTGAAAGTATCTATAAGTATCGCCACAGATATAATCTTAGAATGTATTGTTTTAGGGTTTCCAGAGAGCGTTTGATGCCGGTTACGTCCAAGATAGGAATGCTTTCTTACCATGTCGAGAGCAGTATTTCATATTTGAAGGGACAACTTGCATCCTATCGGTAACAACCGAGTGACCAGCTGTATTTTTGATGCATTCAGATAATATTTCTCTGCCACGCCCTTACGCCACATGAGAACAATAACTCGGTCTTTGCTGAGCGTGTGAAAAAGAAACAGTACATGGATCATGATGATCAGTAGTAGATTGGACATTCATAACAAACATTCGGAATAGTAGATGAATAATAGTCGGAAGGATCATTGATGTAAATATTGAAAACAGCAATAGCCCTAGAAGTGCACCTGGGGGAACATCGATGAGTCAGTGATGAGAGATGACTCCGCGTATGAGGATGACTCTTCACCATTTATGACACACGCTGGTACGACCGTTCACATCCATCCATGTGGAATTTGATCAAGAAAGCGTTATAGGCAAGTGTGTTCGGGTCGAACCTTGTCGCCCGCTTCACATAAATAAGTGAAGGAACACAACATCTGTTAATCAGTTAATGGAATAGCACTGTATTGCAGGAGCCTTGAGGGGAAGATGACAAGGATTCATTGAATAGATTTCCGATAAAGGTGCTGAGAATAGCGCGATTCGAAGGCTGAGCACATTTGAAAGTGTATGGAGGGAACATCATAAGGCCGACTTCGTTCAGTTGTATGTTATGAAACCTTATTTTTCCTCCGAAGGCAAAAGGAATCTATGCAGTCACGGCATGTGCTTTATGTGTGGGTCGATCTCAAGGCACGCCACAGGTGTGGTGAAGGTTCAGACAGAACTAAAACACGGGAAAATGTGTTAAACTTGGACGTTTGACATGTGACATTGGCAACAAAAAATTTGAGGAGGAGTTTGTTATGTAATGGAAAGTTTTTTAGTTTAGCGACCTGCATTGTAGTTGCGCTTGGATGAGAGCCTATATGTCGTTTGAACTTATGAATATTTCGTGTGGCCAAACTGCCACAAAGCAAATTAAGATGCTAGTGGCAAGATGTTTTTACATAATTGTGCCCAGTGCCCCGATTAATATTTTAGGCAAGGGGTAGTATACCCCAATTTGAGGAACACCTGCAGCTTTCAAATGGCACCCAAGTGAAAGTGTGTAGTATACTGAAATACACCTGTAGACTCCCAATCGTCCACCTTTTCATTATACACACATTTCCTGGGCGGACTGATATTGTCTTGTGGCACGCAGGAATGAGAATAATATCCTTCCCACACGTTGTCCTATAGTCAACAGTGGTTTGGTTTTATCCCACGGGTCCAGTCTCAAGAACGCACGAACTTGCGAGTGACTCGTGTCTAGTGCTCTCAGTGAAGCCATGCAAACGCTAACTCCCAGTGGCATATGATAAGCTTTGATGATTTATTTTGGGCATTGGTCAACAAGTCGGTCAATCTACAGTTAATTTTAAAGGGGTACCACAGTGTGTATATGGCAGAGTGTGGGGGTGGAGTGCCCCGGCCCCCTGACAGGTTTCACTGGGAAGAAAAGCCTGAAATACTAGGAGGCAGGTGCAGGCAGAACTTCCTGTTTGATACACTGTTTTCGACAATAGCGGTACATGTAAGTCCCCCTCACCGCGGGTGACCCAGAACACAAAATCGAACCCAGCACAACCGGGAACCATTACCCCCACCCACCCCACCTCATCACGACAGGTCTCCGAACAAAATTGCAAACAATTGAGTTTGAGCTGAA
The DNA here is from genome assembly GCA_026419785.1 of Sclerodactyla briareus. Lineage (NCBI taxonomy): Eukaryota > Metazoa > Echinodermata > Holothuroidea > Dendrochirotida > Sclerodactylidae > Sclerodactyla > Sclerodactyla briareus. The sequence continues at coordinate 112,431 of JAODTK010003220.1, read as the reverse complement.
GTTGGCTTTACAAGCAAACCCAAGTAGATGAAACCGTTCTACTAAAGGCCAATCAGTAAATTCTACATTTTAGATGTTCTCCAAAACCTATTTCTTTTTAAATAACAATAATAATAATATTAATAATATTAATAATATTAATAATATTAATAATATTAATAATATTAATAATATTAATAATATTAATAATATTAATAATATTAATAATATTAATTACACAAGGGAACAGAATTCTTTTAACATCTGGTACAATGACCGAAATAACCCGTATTTACCAGCCCGCTCGAAAAGAATACGGTTGTCATCGTGGAACCTCTAAGCACATACGCAATACCTGCATAACTGCTATACTTGAAATGCTTGCTGCTTTCAACCCCCCCCCCTCCCCCCTTTGTTTTGTGGTCAAGTCAAAGCTTACCTGATTCGACAGAGTGAGATCAGTGTCTGAAATAGCCCATCAACCAATACCTACCCAACAAGCAGGAGTCATATATTTTACCCTATGCTGTATTGTCGGCGGAAATCAATTTCTGTTTTTCCTTTGCAATGGAAAATAATGTTCTATCTATCTATCTATCTATCTGTCTATCTATCTATCTATCTATCTTTGATTTTGTATGTATGCTACAAGCCCCTTAATTTGCATAATTTACGCGAAAATTTAGTTTGGTCCTATTTAACAAGACTTGCCGGATGGGGACTTCATTTGTTCCTGACAAAAGTCAGGTTCATTTAAGGTCACCAGAGTTCAAGTTTGCAGACTTTTTGTGATTTTCCATACTTAGAATTGAATAAACAACGTGGTGAATGGGAGGTCATATGTTGTTTGACGAACGTTTAGCCTAACTGTTGCTAAGCGTTGCTTTTACCTCACACACACAACGACGTTTTTTGCAATCACCCCGTGGGTTGTGGTATCTGGATGATGAGGTTCTGTTCGGTATAAATTCATCCAGTTGTCATTTGAATGAAAACCAAATTTGTAATGTAAAAGTCATGCAGCTTCTGTTGAATTGCCAGTAACATCTTGCTGGGGCCGCAGAAACGTCAACAGCTAATAAACGAATGAGGAGTAGAATCACAACCTACAAATTGTATTGCAGGTGTGGGAGATATCACACAAGACTTGTAGTATCTCACCACAAACGGTGAGCACCGGGTGGTGGGAAAAGGCCCAATGCAAATTGGGAGACTATTCCGGTGGTCCACATTGGCACAGTTGCTTTCACTAGGATGTTTACCTCCGTGGGAATGGGTCAATCTTCACTGAGATGAAAGTGCACAACCGATGATTATCCATCAGTCTGTTCCCTCTAAATATGTTGCTATGAGTATGTCCCGAACTCCAGAATCGATTCGGGTCTGCACAAAGACACCTAGCTATAGACTGATCAACTGACCAAAAAATAGCCGTGTTATCGAGTGCACCATGGACCCTATCGATTTGGGGTTAGTTCGAATGTATTCAGGGACAGCGTATGAAATCCTACTTAGTTCTTGGTGTGGATAGATAATGTGATAGAAAATGAGACCTCGTAAAAGAAAAGTATTACCTTTTTGCCCTACCATATCCCTACCGAGATGGATGCAGCTCATACCTGATATGTTCTTTCCCTATCGTGTTGGGAGTCAGGATTGAGGCCAGCTGAGGCCAACATAAGCCACTGTTGGGATAACCTTGAGAACACGGTACGTCTGGAACATTGGGTCTAATCAAGCCTGTAATTTGGGTGTTGCTTTCCTTATCAAAATACGGGACCCTCTTGCTTCTTGTGTGGGCGAGGGTGATTTTGGGAATAAGAAATCAGTGAAATTTTGAATATTTTGGCTTTTTTTATTTTTTTTGGCTGTAACCCTCAACCAGAACGAATGAACTCATACTGGTAGGTTGTTCCTGTTCAAGAGTACATGAACCCTGGTGGTTTCTGGATCAGGTTAAGAGTGATCTGAGGTCGATAAATGGCAAAATGGAACACGAGATTGAGAATGTTATGTCAGATCAATGTGGAATTGATGTTGTAACCTTCCCATCATGTATCAAGAGTAAATTAATCTTACTGTCTTGTCAACATAGTGTAAGTTTATTGCTGTCCATTATGAGCTGGTACAATTCCCAGTTGTTCTTGGTCCTGGACCTGAGTTATCAGAAATGAGTCAAGAGATTACTAAAGCTTAATTGGCTTTCTGGTTTAGCTTGGCAGTCTGGCCCCTCTGTCCTCAGCCTTGATGCACCTATGACCAGAGACACTTCCTTGTATCAATCTCTTTAACATGAGTGAAAGAGATGGCGTAACCATCAAAGGCATAGACCATGCCCATTTGGCAACAGGAGTCTCACAGCTACTTTCCCGCTTTCAGACAGATCATGTTTTCTTCCGGAGTAACTCGAGTACACCGGGGTGAACATTTCTCCGTCTGAAAGGGGTAATAAATGGCTATTCTTCGTCACCGTAACTCGGCCGTCGGTGGCGCTTTACTCAGCTATCGAGACTGACGATGGCAGATCCTGTCTGATGAATCCGATATAAAGGCCGGCTGGGCTGGATACTTTCAGGACGAGGCTGATACCGCGAACGTGGTCATCCGGTTTGATGGTTTGCATACCCGGTGGCTGTCCCATCGGTGAATTGTGACATACACCCAGAGATGGTCTAGGCTGGGGGCCAGGCCTTCCAGTTATTGCATTGGTTCTCCTGCTCCCTAGTAGAGAGGCCCTCAATGAGTTGTTGCATGGTCTTAACACTCGGTTTTGTTAGCTCTGAGCGTCCATCTGACTGGGTTACCACGGGGTTACACTCCCCTTAGGGACCGGCAAATTCTCACTATGATCATCTCGCATAGTATTCGCTGTTTTCCATCCGTATCCTAAACAGTCGGGTTTCACTCCCAAACGGTTCACTGTGACCTTCTTGTCCGGTCTGAGCAGATGCGGATTTCGGTTTGAGCTTCCTTGTACCATGTATCGAGTTTCGCAAGGCTCTGTTGTAGAGGTGGGGGTGCATGGACCGAAGGTGTCTTCCCGGCATATGCTCTCATAAGTGAGTGTGAATGCGTGTGTTATATAATCGTAGTGACTAATACTCAAGGCTAGTTGAAAATTTACATGCAAATCCCTAAGGTAAATAAATTTCATTTGTGCATAACTTGAAAAGTTTTGAACATGAAATTAATATACGTCCGGATGAATTAGCCAAATCTACCAAACCGGCGCAGACGCATGCTTACTTCGGGGACCAAACGATTCTAAAATATAACTAGATATGTGCAGGCGGGTAAACCGCTGACGTGTATATCCCCTCCCCGCAGAAACAGCCTTTGTGGACCTCAGTTAAATTATGTCCATCTGACCTCCATGACCTTGAAATGACCTTCTGTTGTTTAGGACTACCAACAGTCACATCCACCGAGTTTTCCTCAAATCGACGAAGTCGAAAATTGCGAGAAACACAAATTTGACCTCTGGTAAACTTGAAAACTGACTTGTTTGAATCGGGTAAACTCAGTATTGTCGTGTGAAGACCACAAAGTTTTGTTTGATTCGGGCAAACTCAGTATTTTCGGTGAAACCTGCAAAATAAGGGCAGAAGACATGCAGTGTGCCGTCATCTCGAACTCCTCCAATTTTCAGATCGATCGGACAAAGCGTTGGAAAGTTATGGGCTACCAAAACCGTAATATCCCCGGACACTACTCGTGTCGCGGGGATATGTACTGACCTTTTACAATCTACGAACTGTGGACATTTCACTGAGAAAATTAATCATGTCTAATTCTAAAAAATACACAGCGCTGAGTATCTAATACACCATCCCAGAATGACGTAGACAGTTACTCAATTGTAAGATATAAGATAGGTATGAACGTACACGAATTGTGTAGGTTATACCGTCCGCTGCTGCCTTCGATTATGGCAGCAAAGCTTTCATGATTCCTCGTTACAAGAGCAAATTGATTAGGTTGAAGACACCGGTTGATACAGTTGATTGTATTGAAATTATTACACTGGTGAAATAGAAATTTTCTAACCTCTGGGCTTATATGTTAGTATGCATTGTGGTTCAAACTACTAATCAAGTGCGGTGTGGCATGCAAATAGGAGACTTTTGGTAATTTCTTGGTATAATGTTCTCTGGATTGTTGCGTATTTGTCAATTGGGAAATGAGTCAACATTTCTTCCCCTGCCCACCCAGCGAAATCCCCGTTATATGAAACAAAATTCTCAGTAATCCCGGCCTACAAATGGGTGACTGACTGTGAATTCATTAGTCTCTAGCATTACTGAAACGACGTCAACTCCAGATGACAGGCCTTTATCCCGCCAATAGTACTTGTAAAAGGTGCAGATACTTACCGACAGTCAGAATCGATCGCTGATGTTCATACCGGTAACTGCTTCGAGGGTCAAGCAGGCGGGTAACAACCACACCCAGTATAAGGAATGTCGATACAATGTGGATACAAACGCGAGGATCGAACGTCGGGTTAAATCGCCTTCCAAGTATTCTAGGACACTGGTGACTTCGTTGTAGAACCACCGGGGTGATTCACGTGGTGTTATTGCTCGCGCGCATACGGCTGAAGAGCACGACCCAGAGTAGCCAGGTCCGCTCCGCTATAATAAGCCAGCGCAGTTGTACTGAGGAATGTTATTCATGATACGACACTCACTGATAGGATTACGGCGACGGTTGCAACCAATGCATTCGACCTATCGGCGAGAAATATCGCGCGAAGTTTTTTGGCGACCGGCGGACGGTAAGCCTAGTATATTCTTATACACCCGAAACCAATAAAACCGCGAAGAAACACGACGTAGTCGAGACGGATAACGCAGCCGCCCTTCTCAACAAAGCTCTTCAGGGTATTTGTTCCTGCTCCAGATTGACTTAGGTTCTAGCATGAAATATTTTAATGGATATCTAGACTAAAAAATCGTACGGGTGTGTCGGTGTTTAAACTCACGTCGCGCTCTATGGACTCTTTTCACACAACACGCACTGTTCCCGCGAACCTGGGGGCGTCGCATGAATTATGCCAAGTGCATTGCTTGCAAAGTCCTTGGGTCCTGGAGGTCCTGTTTGTGGTGGAAAGTAATTGAAGGTTTCAGACTATGGCCCATCTTGTTGTAAATAGCTCCTGTTCAGGAGAATTTGAATTATTAAATGAACTGCCACATTGTATTTTTTCCATAGTGCAACGTTAATCTATATATATATGGAGATAATGGAGATTTTCACTCCTCGTGAAAAGTCGTCCGGTCCGAGTCTTAATTTTATTGCATATTCAGGACCCTCGTTGTCCCAAACTACGAAAAAAAAATTTGTTTGGATGGAGTTGGAATTGTAGGTTGCGTGATTATTTGAACAAACATAGGCTACTTCTCGAGGTAGCTTTTTGGGATTAGATTCGTCACAGTCGTTCCGAACAGCAGTTCGGTGTGATGTAAACTGGGTGTGATGAAGAGAATGAACAATAAACTGTAGTCGCATCGTGCCCTGTTGCGCCACACATACGCATACGTACGGCATACGTGTTGTTAAATTACTCAAACAGCGCAGGGTGACATTAACTAGGAACGAACGTTCGTGTCAAATTGGTCCGGACTGTCACTCGCCTCGGTAAAGTGGTAAACATTTTGCCACGTGGCGCGTTGTGAGGGAGGTTGTAGACGCCCCAAACCTCATGGGGGTGTTACCCCAAACCCTCTTAGGTAGCCCCTGCTCGAGGATGTGGCAAGGTAAATGGGGTTTCCTGTTCACATTGATTTCGTACGGCTGCCTATTACCCTAATTATTCAGGATGCTTATGTTTGTTTCGTTTTCCTATTCAGCTGCTGTTCATCAAGCTTTACCAGACCACCGTTCTAGCATAAAAAAAGTAATCATGCAATCCATTTGACGGACAAGGTTTTAAATTTCTAGGGTATACTAGTGTAAAGAATAACGTCTTGGAAACGATGGAAATATCTTTGTTTCTTCCTTTTTTTATGGATACTTGCCGCCGCAGAGGATCGTTCTTATCAAGGCCCAGCAAGGATTGCAGCCCTGGGGGATACTGCAACATATTGTTAGCTGCGAATCCTTTCCCAAGTACACGGAATAAGGGCAAGCCTCTTGGCGGTACCTTTAATGTGGGGGTGGGGTAATTCACACGCAGACGGCCACTTGCAAATTGCCCTACCCTCGTTGGTCCCTGCTCCAATCTCGTTGGGATAGCGAGGAAGGCAACAGGTTACCATTGTTGAAGTTTCGGTATTATGACCCGACCGATATCGAACCCCGGTCGCCCGGTGGAACCACTCGGTTGTTTAAATCGTCCCCCCCCCCCCCCCCCCCCCCCCCTCAGGGAATGGAAAACTATATCAATGGACTCCACTTCAACAGGATGTTCATATGCGTTATGTCCCAAGTTTGCTATCGTGGCCCAACTCCGAACCATATTCCCTTGTGTTAAATACCATTGTTTCCTGGTGGTAAATGGGAATCAAACATTTGGAGTCCAGTTGTCTTTCTCTCACCAGAGTAACAATCAACCACTACTAACCCCAATACAGAGATCCTCTCCCAGAGAATAATTAATCTCCAAAGCGAAATTATTAGTGATTTTAATGAAAAACAAAGGATATTCGCAGGGTTTTGCAATTGTGACACCATCATTATTGAATGTTGGGGGTAATTCCGATTCGTATTATATGTTATCCTGCAGGTTCATTCAAAAATAGTTATATAATCAACCCATAGATACATAGCTGATATATCCTGAAGCACCATAAAAATAAAAACAGTATGGGTATGACTTCTATATTAACGCCTAAAAATTTTAAGGGCGCTCAGTGGAGTGGAATATCATTACAGTCTACATGACACACTAGTGTTGATTGTATCGTCCAGTTTAGTCGTCATTTAGCCATAAAAACATACTGGACACAGTCGGTAGCTGCTTTCGATCATGTAGGAGAGATCATCGGAGAGAGAATTCTTATGTGGTTACATGCAAGTACTACAAACCAAGTTTCGTGTAGTCAGCAGGAAATGTCTCAGGAAAGAACTGACTCCTCATGAACGACCATGAAAACCCACAACCACCCAAGAAGAAAGAAGAAACAACAAAATCCTCCCACAGTTAATGAAAAATTGAAGGCAATGAAACACTCCTGGACGAAACAACATCCGCAGGGAGACTATTCCATTCTTAACCACTAATTGCGAAAGATAAACACTTCAACATGTCTAATCTGCCAAATGTTACCAGAAGTTGAGACATGACCCAAAGTAGTGGTAACATTAGAAACTTCAAAGAAGTAGTCGAAAAACTGAAGCTAGCTATGAACAATTTTGAGAACCTGAATCGAGTCCACCCGAACAGCCCTCACCGTAATTGAAGTCAGACTGGAACGCTTTAATCTTCCATCAATGGCGAAAGATCGAGGCAGAAAATTCATCTCGAAGCCCTCCTTTGAAAGTTCCCAATTTCAGCCCAACTTCTCGTGGAAAAGGGATTCCAAACTTGCACGTTACTTTCAGGCGAGGCCTGACGAAATGTATAAACAGCCAGACAAACAAGTTTTTGTAAAGAAAACTTAAATTATTAAGCCTGACAAATACAATTCCTCTCCCAGCAGCTTCCCCACATGCTCGGAAGGTTAATGTAGATTGAAAATACACACGAAGATCTTGTTCTGAGTTTTCCACATGATTTCATTGACCGTTTAAAAGTACGAGCCGGCTTCATGATAGCCGACATCCATTCCTTTGCATTCTTTGGCGTGAAATCTCTGAAACTTTGCCAATCGAAAAACCACTTGAAGTCCCTTCGCGCAATTGCCAGGTCATCATTCGAAGTCATTCCCCGATACAACTCGTTCAGTCCAAGAACGACCTTTGGGGACCACCACTGGTGACCTTCTGCCAGGTTGAAAAACGCCCATTATAACACAACTCTCTGTGTTCTATCGAGAAGCCACTCTTGTGAATGTACTTCAGGAAATTGCCGGTGAAACCCAAACTCTCCAATTTGATCAGGAGACGTTTATGAGGTCAAGGGAAATAATATCATCAGCGTTATGTTGTCGATGGATCTAGTGACATCTCCCATAAATTCCAGTAAATTAGTCACGCTCGAATGAAGTCGAGTTTGGACTCCCGATCAGATTAAACTCATTGGAATATTTACCCAAGGGGGGCGTAGATCGCGGGGGGATGGGGGGATACACCCCCCAATATTGATGATGGGGAATGGCCTATGTGATCACCCCCCCCCCCTCCTCCCCATGATCCAGGCATGGATCTCCCGAAATAAATGAAATGAGAGTAGCAACGAAGTTACAGTACGGCCATAACACAAAGACCTGACACATATTTCTAATAAGATTGCTTTAATTTTATGTTGAGGAGGCTCTAAATGACAAAAAAAAAATCGCGCTGGGCGCGCTGCTTCCTCTTTTCCCGTTACATAATATAATACAGTGGCCCATGCACAATAACTTCGTCAGATGTTGCCAAATATGCTTTTTCTCAAACGTGTCATCTACAAGTACAGTGAACATATGGAAAAGCTACAAGGAGAATTTGGTTTGGTACACGATTCATGTTGTCCCCCCACCCAATGCTGGATCCCAACTGGCAGTTTCCTTAATCGGGATAAACGTTTGCTGTGCTGCTTTTGATTAAAAAAAGATATATGCAACGAAAAAAAAAGGGGGGAAGGGGTCGTGCACATCAGTATGGAGGTTTGTGTGATTGACGCTTGGCACTATATACAGGCGCGCGAATGTGGGACAAAACAATTCTGGGACATATTGTAAAATTTGGACTAAAAATTTGAACCAAACAAACAAATCTGAAAATGACATTTTCTACTGACTTACTCGATTCGTTTAATCGAAAGCCCGAAAAAATGCACACATTTTCCACGACAGGGGTCCTGGTGATGTTCGAGCAATTTCCAAGACGTGGCAACCTGTATGTAACCCAATTGGAAGGTTCTATGCGGCAGCGTTCCCTGGCCATTGAAGGTCCAAAGAAAAACAAACCTTACGATCCGCGCCCAACCAATGGTGGCGCTCCGCTTAGATAGTATCCGCACTCGTCACCCCCCCCCCCCAATGCCAGAAACAAATCTACGCCACTGTATTTACCCATATGATTCCTAATAATTGAGTATTATTAAGACTCACTGGCTTGTAAGTACAAAATGAAAAGTGACCATCTGTTTTTTGTTTTTTTTTTTTTTTTTTTGTTTTTTTTTTGTTTTTTTTTTTTTTTTTTTTGTTTTTTTTTTTTTTTTTGTTTTTTTTTTTTTTTTTTTTTTGTTTTTTTTACAGTTTCAGTTTTAGAAGGAGTTCTTACAGTTGTTGAACACAAAGAAAGGCAAATCAGGACGAAAAAAGGTTGTTTCAGAAGTAAATGTTCAATAACGAACGTTTCCGGAGATTCGCATCGCCCTCTTCAGGTAATGAGGTACAAACTGGCGATTAGTCATTTGAGTCTTCAGGAGCATCAAAATACAGCGTCAAAATATATAAGAAATACACTGAGTGGAAAGGAAGATCCATGTTGATAAAGTTGGTTCTTCATACTTGGTTTGAACTTCATAATATAAGAAACTTCTTTAGTTTTGACGGCTAGGATATGTCTGCACACTCACTGTTGTGAATATGGATAGTACTTGCATTTCTACCTGACAGGTGCTCACTGAAGTGATAGCCAAGTAGTACCGTAAATGTTAGTCTTACAATATAGTAACCTTCAGAGGAATAAACAATAGACAATCTACACTTTAAGGGCATAAGATGTGCTGCTCAGTAGTCACTCACTTCGAAAGTATTGAAAACCACACAGCACTTTCTAATGCCAGCTTCAAGATGGCTGGTCAAGGTTATCCTGAAAACCACATAAAAATTGATGGAATACTGTTGAGGAATCTGTTGACACATTCATGAAAAATCCTATTAAGATGAACCATTTTTTGAAAAAAAGAATCGTTTTCTCGTTAACCTTGTTTTCATCATGGAATGAAGACTATTTGCTATACACAACAAAAGCACGGTTACGAATTCGGTTACGAATTGATCAGTCCAATTATCCACCTCCATTGACACATTGCAAGAAAATTAGGGATTACATTATATTAGTATTAGTAAGCTTTTTCTATCTAGAGCTGTGTTTAGAGCTGTAACTTCATCGCACTCTGATGATAAAACGACTTCAGTATCTAAGGAAGCAATGCATTTTGGACCAACCTCATGAGTAAAATTCAGGTTGGGGTGTAATTGATGAAAAAATCGATGAACAATTGAACGCATTCCATAGAGTTGGACGATATCATCCACATATTTCGAGTATAGGGCTCTACAAATGAGCCGAGAAAAACATCGACAGAGTTGGTCCCAGGGGACTTCTCTTGGTAACCCATCAATCTGGCAGTAGAGTTTTCCCTAATGAAGAAAATACGCTCCAGTTTTTAAAGATTTCCAAATTCTCAAGAGTTTTCCTTGAGTAGTCTGGGTGTCATGTTTATACACACAGTCACAAACAAATTAATATTTGTATACAGTGAAACCACAGCATACCGTAGATGACAAGAACGCAAGACAAGAGCTCAACTTGAAATGAGTTTATACGACCAATGCATGAAGCAGTAGAGACAGCATGAAGTTTACTTCCATTCATAATGCTTACAAGGTATTTTGCAAGGTTATATTTGCTGTACCAATCATAGAAACCACTGGGCTGAAAGGAATATTCAATTTATTTAGGCCCAATTTCGCAAGACCATAAATCCCCCCTGGTTGGCGACAAGAAGGAATGAGCTTCCAAAAGACATCCTCTTGTACAAACTGCTAAACAGGTTTATTCAACATTTTACTATTAAATCACTTTCTTCTCTCTACTATTGGATTATCACGGGGCGGCGCCAGGGGGGATTCTGAGAGGCGGTGGTCTTCATTTGATGATGGAAATATGGAGGGGGTCATAGAAGGAGTGGGAACCCACCTATTCGCCTATTCGAGACGTCCTTAGAAGCAATCTGGTGCTATTTGGTAACATTTTCGTAATATTCACACCTCACTTACCCTCCACAAATGAGGATTTCTCAAATACATTTCACTTTTTCGGGTAAAAATCTGGTTGGGGCAAACACGTTTCCCTCCCCATGCCCCGGTCCTCCTCTTCCCCCCCCCCCCCCACCCCCGTGGCAGTGCGACTGGTTGGATTTGTGGTCTTGCAAAAGTACGCAAAGGAAAATAACACCGAAGAGAAAAAATAATGTTAAGGACGCCTGGACATCCTGGACTATCGGACAGTCGCTCGATCCCGTACCCCGTTCTGGATCTAAATAAGACCAATGTGTGTCCCAAGTATCTCCCCGTGTGAAAAATTAGTGATATACGGATGAAGCAGGGATCCACACTGAATTCACCACAAACAGATGTGTGCGATAGGGAGGTGAATGGTCAGTATCCTGAATATAAATGTGTGAGATGGATTGATGGTCATGCCGAGACGCTATAAATATGGGAAGAGGGGGATCTAGGTCAAACCCAATCGTGTATGGAGATGCGTGGGGGTTAGATGGTGTTTGAGTGGTCACACACAAACATTATATAGAATAGAGGTGATCTGGGGTCAATCCCCATCTATGGGAAGACGTTTTCAGTTATGTGACAGTAGTGACACGCAAGAACTATACGCGGAGAATGTAATAAATAGGTTGCTACATGGTGCCGCTCTATACTAACATGAAAGTACTATGTGGCGGTAAGGGTGGATAGGGGGTTATCGCACTAAGGTCATAATGAATTTTAGCCTACTATCTACTTTAGACATGAGAAATGAACACTTTAAATCTCGACATTTTGGAATCCAGGATTGTCCTCTCCTTGATTTGTTCCAGCGGGCACTTCCAGGCATGCCGATTTCAATCTCTTCCGGTTCCTCCGTCCGTCCTCAATCTACACTTATATCTTTTCCAAGACTCCGGTAATCCTACGATACATTCGATCATGTATTGCTGAATAGTCGGGGTCATATAACTGCATTCGGTTTGTTGGGCATCTTTGAGACTGATCATCATCCCACAGGAATGTCGGTACTGCGTCGTCAAAAGGCCTAATAGAGAAATTACACCGATAGTCCACGCCTGGGGTATGGCTGACGGGGTGTCCTTCAGCTCGGACGGTTCGAGGGTTATGAAAGCTGATCGGTTATCATTTGGTTGACCAGAGCCTCATTCCATAAGGGAAGCCACGTCCAATGGTGCTGGTAGCGATTGATCAGTGAGTACCAGACCCCTATCATCACAGCCTGCCATTAGACCACTCGTTGCCCCTTTGAATGGCCCTGGGAACGAGCATACCAAGGAGCACAATCCCCAGAATAGGCCCCATCAGTGCCCCGATGATACGAGAGCGAGGATGATAGGGAACTCCCAGCACCAGATCGACGTAGGCCATCAGCATGAAGAGACTACCGTAGACCACACTATCCCTTCATGATGTGTCGTAGAATTTGAAATCTGTCAGGTTTGGCCACATTTTTCGAACAAATGCCTCTCCCGTCACTGTCGTGAGACCATTGATCGCCGTTGAGAAGGTGCTGCAAGATGCGCTGAAGATGGCACTGATCAGGAATCCAGTGAGACCAGGAACACTGCCGAAGACATCAACAATAACGGTAATAACGGTTTTTTTTTCTCCTGTTTTGGTTATCTTTTCGTCCGTCAAGGATCCATCCGTAAACTAATATGAGAAAAAGGTAAATCCATAACAGGACGGTTACACAGTCGCCACGCCCATCAGTGTGAACCCCAAATAACCGCGTATTTGGCGTCTCGTCGATCTTTGCAGGTGAGGGACCGTTGAGCCTTGGTCCTGGTTGGTCCATGCGTACGGAATCATACGAACAGTCCACCAATTAAGGTTCGCCCATAAAGAAGTGTAATGTTGGTCAGGTCGGAAGTTCTAAGAAACGAGACGTTCTCCCTCCCTTCTGCGGCTCTGCTCCAGACCTCCCGATTCACTATCTGACATAGCGGTTGGCGATGGCCTGATACCACAATCATTATCTCGCTCTGTTGATGAACAATTAAAGAGGGAACTTTCAGATGAGGCCAACCCATTCCATAAGCTACAATTTATCTCGAGAGGCTAGGAGCCCGTTGTCCGTGTGGCAACTGTGAGTGGACCTGAGAAGACCATTTTTGAATTATTGATCGAATCCCATCTAGTTCGTTGATACATTTCATTACAATCTAAAATTACATGCTTCATATATTGCCCTTTTTATTTCGATTGCCCGTGACGTCCCCACAAATTTGCAATACTGATTGTGTTTATAGGCCACTCGCGGCTGAGATGCGGTTCGGGGTTTCACCAGTCATAATGTAATGAACTAAAGAACATGTCAAGTCTTTTTTACATGAACCCTTGGACCTTTACTATGATATAGTGTCACGATTCTCTGTGGTTCAGGAGATGTGAAATGTGTCAATGGTTTTGATTCAAATATGTTCGGGTGGAAGTCCCTCGTAAGGTCGTAAGGAGGGGTTGGTGCCGTTCCCACCTACGATAAGCATGAATCACACGCCTGATCAATGTTATCGTGCGTAGCCTACTCATTCATATATGAAAAAAACACCACTGTCTCAGAAACGTTCTCAGAACTGTCTCAGAATTTCTGCTCAGTCTAATAAATAATTGACAAAACCGATTTGAAATCGCGCCAAATCATATAATATTTAGCGCGATATTAATAATGATTTATTTTTATCAGCAAGTCTCAAGACCCCTTCTCGCCTTGCAGCAAGTGGCGAAACATGTAATGGGTATTTGCAAGTAACCTAAAATTAGATGATTTTTTTTTTTTACCAATCTGCGAAAAAATTGTAAAGAATCTGTTTTCAACGGAGTTGAGTAGCCAAAGGTGTCTAGTTCTTCAGAAAAAAGATGCCGCCCATGCAAGATGGGGAAAGTCAATTTTTTCCAAAATGGCGTCAAAAAGGGCTGCCAGCATGGTGAAATTGAGAAAAGGCGCAGTACAGTCGAAAACAGTGATTTGAGTTTTGAACAAAATGTGATTCATATATTTTCCGATATTGCTAACACACAAAAAAAAAAAATGTTGAAAGCAGGTCCCCAGAACCAAGATGGCGCCCAATATAGCTGTTAGAAGCTTCAAAATATGGAAAGTGGCTGTAACACATAACAAAATTTAGGTAGATGGCTCATACCAGTTGAACACAGTGACAGACGTTCCAGACATATATGATATATATACCCATATAACTCATGGTTAGATAAATTGCAACCACATTTTCCTTGCTGTTAATAATTTCGATCACATAATATATAACATACTTCTAACCTGGCTTCCATAATTCACACAAAGTGACACGAATGAGAAGGTGGATCAGTCGGTAGAGATCCGGACCTAAAATCAATAGATCATTTGATTGCGAGTTCGAATCCCATTGAAGCCAGATGACATTTCCCACACTGCTGTTAGACGAGGCATGTTCTCTCGAATGTCTCGCGCTACCCACGTGTGAAAGGGGGAACCACTACGAGGTAACAGAAGTAGGCGCCACTGCGTTGGCTGCCAGGGTGTAGTAGGTCGTGAGCGAACGTGCATGCTGGGTATGGTGCAAGGCAGGTCTTCATTTTTTTTTTTGCAGGTGCAGACCTGGGGTTGAGTCGCTATCGATGTAAGGAGGCGCTGCCTGCTACACGACTATAAAACCCGAATCTTGATATTAATCTTCCTATTAAAACAAGTATCAAAAGCACCCATATAAACTTGATACCTGATACGATCAAAGAAACTCCCTGTGGTATCCCTTCACTCTTAGTAATTCTAATAAATATTAAATAATAATTAGGACTTTATAGCGCTTTCCACCGCGACAGCAGTCTCAAAGCCCTTCACAAATGTTTCTCATCCGGAAAGGTAAAGTGTTTTCGAAAACGAGTGGTGTCGAGTGGAGAAAAAGACCGTGCCCAAAGTTGTTCCGTATTATAGTGGCCTAGCTCCCGCCGCTCCTCCTGCATATGGCGCGCACTCCGATGCGTGCGATGAGCCTCATGGGGCTACTGACAGATAGTCTCGGGAGGGGGGAGGGGGGGAGGGGGGTTCGTTCGGGTCCCCCGGGAAGTGCGCCTTCATTAAGAGTCCACCCTCCCAATTGGTCGAGAATGCAAGTTAGGGGCCCATAGACATAATTCAATCCGTGCAATGGCAGGCAGCAAGTGAATCATCAAAGACGGGGGTGATGTGATAATGTTTTTTTGAAAGTGTGAATACGGCAGCGAAATCCTGGGTCCTTTGTCGACGGGCGATTTTTCCTGTGTATTTTGTCAATGATGACATATATTAGTGACATGGGATTTGCAAGCGTCAAAGTACGCCCGAGGTCTTAAGTCGTCGTTGGTTCGACCAGGGTGACCCCAACATGTAGGTTGGACAGTAGTTCGTGTTGTCTGCGTAAAAACCGGAACGGGGAAACGAATGACTTCGCTTCTTGAAGTCGTTTGAGTAACAACGATCTGTCGCCTTCACTCTGGATGTCGTCAATACAGCTTTCAATTACATTTATTTGGTGACTCTATGTACAATTGAGTGGAATCCGCGAATAACGATGAGCGTCCAAGGCTTCCAGTACATCATTGCGCACTCGCAGGAGTGCAGTCTCTATGGGGTTATTACGCCGGTATGCTGACTAAGACTTCGAATGTAATGATGAACGACCGTTATGGACCAATCTGGTTGAGTACAGTTTACGTTCCAGGAATACAGGTTCAAAGCAGAGATTCAAAGCTGGTCGATATGTTGACCATGCTGTGGGTCCATTCCTGGTCATTGAGCCAATAGGTCGAAAACCAGCGGTTTGTATCTATAAGGGAAGTTGCCTGTGCAACGACATGTTGAAAATATTCACCAGGTCACCAACATGATTCAGCATTCGTGGATAGGGGGAGCTTGGAGAGCGAGTTCTCTGATACTGAAGTGAACTCCGTAAAGCTGGGCGAAAAAGACTGGACAGCTGCAGCTGCAGTTCCCGCGTAACTTGGTGATCTTTCTATCGAAGGAAATCGATTAATTTCCGTGTTTTGGCCTCAGCGTCTGTATGATGTAGCAGAATAGATGGGGCTCCATTTTTTTCATCTATATTCGTCTCGATACGGCTGCGAGTGATACTCATTGCACGCTTGATTCACCCCGGAACACCACCTCATAGTTTGATACTGATTGAAAAATCTATGCAGTTACAACTTACACCTTCCATGTTACTAATTGGTGGTGAACTCATAGGTCATGGTGAGTGCTAGCATTTGTTGGTGGGAGTCTGTCTGGTCAATATTTCATCTACTAGCATGTTTATGAATCGGGTGTCGCTCCCCCCCCCCCCCCCCCTCCCCAAGAGTTTGGTTGCACACGTGGCTTCATGGCCTTTACACCGACTTGTTTGATGCTGACAGCATGCAAATGCCTCTGTGTCAGAAAAATGCTTGATCACAGACTCTGGAAATTCAATCTTGTAGATAGCCTCTTTTATGTACGCCCGGTCGGAGCCTCGCCTCACTTGCTCAACGATTCATGCTTGTCTCTTACTATCATGGGGTGCAGGACAGTGACAGAACCAGCTCATGGAGTTTCATGGATTTCACGAATTAGACCTATGATCCGCATAGTGAAGTGACAGATTTTAGTCAAACAAGCCGATCCCCCCCATGGACGATTATTCGTTGTTGGTGGCATTTGTGGAGGCAGAGGACTAAAAAGTGGAGATTTCAGTGATGTAGTTTCAGTACGACAATTGGAGAGGGCCAACTCAGGACAGGTAGTAGTCTGCAACACCAGCCTAGCCTATATCGGTACTTTTGGACAGTAGCCTAAACAGTCAGTATCAAGCCTAACTGTAGTCAAATCAGTACAGGTAGTAGTTCTTGGGTAGCAGTAGCATAACAGTCAGTATTCAAAGCCTAACGTAGTCAACTCAGTACAGTAGTAGTTCTGCAACACAGCCTAGCCGATATCTGGACTTTTGTACGTTAGCCTAACAGTTCAGTATAGGCCAACTGTAGTCATTTTACTCTCAGTGCATGTTAGGCTGCAGGAATTGCCATTGTTAGTGAGCACCATTTGCTACAGAAGCCATACATACTCATTGCCCAGCTGAACTGTTTATTGTGAGGAACGATGGACAAGTCAACAAAGCCCAAGGCCGAAGAACAAGGAGCAAACGTGTCACAAGTAGGACGAGGAAGGGCTGAGACAGAATGTGGGAAGTGCGACAAACATAGTGGGGAGCGCGACGAACGCAGTGCAAGGCGACATGTGCAAGACCTGGTTTCACCAAAAATGGTGGTGGTAGCTCCGACGAACTGGATAGGGCAATCGTAGATTTGGTCATAGCGGGATCATGTAGGATACCTATGGCATTGTAAAATATGCCGAAAAAATATGCCGCTCAGTTGAGCGGATCTGACTCAACATGAAATCAAGCAAGGAAAAAAAGGCGGGAAAATCAGGGAAATTGAGAAGAAGTTGATATCAACAGAGAATTAAGTCACAAAGTAAAGACTGAGACACAGAGAAACAGAGAAGGAGTTAAAGAAGTAATAGAGGAGAGAAGTAAAGAAACGGACCAAGTACCACCGAAGAATTTAGGAGAAGAAGGGGAGAGATGAGTGAGAGAGAAAAGAGGAAAAACCGGGTAGTGAGCAGTAATTTAGTTAGAATCAGAGGCGAGTACGTGGGATGACACCAGGAAAAGTGGTTCAGCTTTTTCAGGAGCTCAAACGTGCCAGAGGTGTACATTGAACAAGTTTACAACTGCGACGAAGGGTTTAATCAGTATGACGGCTGAATTAAAAGAGAAGCGAAGAGTATGGTGTTGAGGAAAGCGAAGACTTTGAGGCACAGTGAGAGTATGCAGAGTTGACATACGTCCAGACTGACGTTCAACAAGCGAAGGAGGGACCAAAGGCTGAGATAGAAATTGGACAAGCAAGGATCGAGCGTGGTGAAAAAAACTTACAGATAAGGAGAGTCGCCTCATACAATAGTGGAGGTGGGCCAAAAAGCGGAAGAAACAAGACAGGAGAGATGTGTAGAAACGAGAGGGCGTGTAAATAGTGTAAATAACGTTGCAGAAAGGGATGGCGTGGACAAAAGAGATTGTCATCTGAAATGTGGATATTTTAATGCCAGTGAGTCTAGTCCAGGAAACTGGATTTGTGAATGCTATGTTGTGGTTAACAGCCAGATATAATTATGGTGACAGAAACAGGTTTAACACCAAATCACAGCGGGGGAAACTGAGTTAGCCGGCTTCCAATGCTACAGATGTGACAGAACAAAACAAAATTGGTGGCGGGGTTGCTATATACATTCGGAACAGTTTGACTGTGGTGGAATTAAATAAGATAGGCCAGTACGAGGAAAAAAACAGTGTGGTGTGAGATAAGGTGCAGGATGAATGTTTACTCTGGGAGTATTGTATCGGAAACCAAAAGAATGGTGTTAGTTGGAGATTTTAACTATTCCAGACATAGATGGGACAGCCTGACCAGTGGAACTATACAGTCAAGCAGTTTTTTGCAATTGGTGCAGGATAAATTCTGGGACCATCATTATACTAGAACCAAACGGGAATAATAAGTTTCTGGACTTAATTTTGACCAACTGAAGAGAAAGGATTAACAGCGTGGAAGTTGGGGAGCACATAGGTAGCCAGCGATCACAATTGGTAACAAGAAAAACGATTATAAGACAAGGGTTATCAGAGACCAATACACAGCGAAATTCATATGAGTGGAAAAAAGCCAACTGGACAAAAATTAGCAGGACTCAGGAGAGTGAACTGGCCACAGATATTTGAGGAAAATCAGCGCCAATGATGTGGGAACTTTCAAGAAATTGTATAATCGGACAAATTGAAGAGTAATGTGCCGATCAGTAAGAAAAAGAACGGAAATGTCCAGAAATGGATGACAAAAAAAGGTTGAAGAGGTCAGGGCAAGACGAGGAAAGCTTGGAAGACATACAAAACAAGTGGAACAATATACAGTTGGAACTATTACAAGGAAAAGCAAAGAGAGGTAAAACGGGAAATAAACCAAGCAAAGAAATGTTTTGAAAGAAGGGACTGGCAACAAAATTAAGGAAGATCCAAAGCTTTTACTCCTATGTGAGGTCGAAGCAAAAGGTAAAAGGACAAAGTTCGGACCAATTGAGGATGATGAGGACAATCATATGTCAGAAAGGAAAAACAGCGGAGGCATTGAAGACTTTTTCAGCAAGGGGTTATCAGATGAGAAAAGCCCCAATTTCCCACAAACGAAAGCTTTTGCAGCACAACTGTCAAAAAACAACGAAGTGGAGGCTTATAGAGGATATGGTGAAAGAAAAACTGTGAATTAGGGAACGGTAAAGCCACAGGAACCGATGGATCGCTGCAGAGTTTTTAAAGGAACTTGCAGACGAAGTTGTGAAACCACTTTGTTGATATATAGGAAATCAATGGAGGACACCGTCATCCCGGAGGACTGGAAAGCTGCAAACATCACACCATTGTTCAAAAAAGGCGTACGTACGATGTTTCCAACGACCGACAGGGAATTTAACTTCAGTTCGGGAAAGATAAGGGAAAAAATTACTGAGAGCTCCATGTGGAACATTTGGAGAGCAATAGAATGATACTTGAAACGCAGCACGGATTCAGAAAGGGGAAGTCAGTGTAACAAACATGTTGCAATATGGGACAAAATTAAGAATTGTAAAGGCAATTCCAGTGGATGTTTGTTTGTATTGGACTTGAGAAAGGCATTTGACACTGTCCCACATAATAGACTGATTACAAAAGTTAGAGCGACGGTATAGAGGGACCAATCTTGAACTGGATAGCAGAATGGCTTAAAGAAAGAAGAAAGAGGCGTGATTCTGACAGGAGGGAATCTGAATGAAGAAGGTGACAGTTCAGTTGTGCAGCGGATCAATAACTGGGACCAATATGCTTCACAATATTTATGAATGATATTGATCTGGAGGTGAATTCAGAGTTAAGCAAGTTTGCAGAATGACACCAAAGTTATACAACCAATTGCAGGGGTAGAAGATCGGGAGCAGCAACAAGGGACAGTAAAAAAAATTGCTGCATGGACAGAGAAAATGGCAAATGTCGTTCAATACGATAACGCACAATCTTGCATTTTGGACAAACAACCCACATTATACATTTACATGAATCGAATGAATTGAGCATAAGGAAATGGCGAGGACCTGGGATTCAATTAGCACTTCTATGAAATTCAGCAAGGCAGGGAGGGCGGAAGCAGCAAAAAAAGCAAACCGAGTGGTAGGCATGATCAAGAGGAACTTTATCAAGATGACAAAAAATTGTGGTGAACCTATAAAGTTCATTGGTGAGACCTCATTTAGACTACGGTATTCCAGTATGGAGGCCATACCTGACAAAAGACATTAAACTGTTAGAAGATGTCCAAAGAAGGATGACAAAAAGCTGGTGCCAAGTATTCGACACTACAGTTATGCTGAGAGATTGAAGGAACTGAATTGCAAGCTTAGAGAAAAGGCATACACGGCCCAACTCATAACACTGTTCAACATAATAAACGAGAAAGTCAAACTGGAGTAACAGATAGCATCGATCTTTGTGCAGGAATATCACGCGGGGACACACCAAGAAAAATCAGTGACGAAAGTCAGTACGACTAGACGCAAGAAAGCAACATTTTTCAGTCGTATATGGAAGAATGGAATGAAATTGCCCGAAGAAGTAGTCACTGACACCCACAGTGAACATATTTAAGAGCCTGACTGAAAGCAGCAGGATCTTCAAGGGTTGAAAAACCTACTATTCTTTGGCTATCCTCGACGAGAGTGGCATTCCAGGTAAATCCACCGGTAAATCTCAGTTATTCGATTTTTGGGGTAAATTTCCAGGAATTGTCGGCCATAGTCGGCCGCTATCTGGATTTTGGCACATACTAGGAAGCATGGGTATGGCGCGTATGTGCTCGCAAGATCGAAAAATAGTGGCAATCATTTGTTCGAAACAAAATTTTTTCATAACTTTTTCGACAGAATCAATGCGCATTTTCCACGATTTTCCCATATCCGGCGGCCATTTTGAAAGCCATTTTGGAAAAAAAAAATCAGGTTCCCCATCCAGTACCGGCGGCATCTTTTTCCCGGTACATTTAGACACCATTACCAACACAAATCATTTGAAAATAGATTCTTTACAATTTTTTCACAGATGGATCATGTAATTGGGTTACTAATAATGTCGTCGCGTACAAACGAAAAACCGCCTCAGCGCCAATTTATTATGGTTGAATTCAATAAGTTCACCGTCACTATGGTATGTCAATTAAATATTCGCGATATATTAGCTTTCACATCGTGTAACAAATATAGTAATCGTCAGCAATAAAATCTATCTATCTATTATCTATCATCTATCTAGCTTCATCTATCTAATCTATCTAATTACTATCTATCTAATCTATCTATCTATCTATCGATCTACTATCTTAACTAATAACCGGAAAGCTCCGATTATTATTTTATGTACAACATTTAAATGCTTCGAAAACTGAAAACAATTCTACGGCGCTTCACACAAATATAGTATCGTCACAATTTACGAAAATAGGAACAGCATACCAAATGAGCCAAAAAGGAGGAAAAACGAGGCCAAGACAAGGACGAAGGCACAAGCGACTGGCAAGGACCTAACGAAAGCTTCCTGAAGAGGATGAGTCTTCAATGATCTCCTGAAGAAAAGAAAGGATGATCACGCAATGTGAGGTGGCTGCAGATCATTCCAGAGAATTGACCCACACAAGGAAAAAAAGCGAGCTACAAATTGGTCGGTGCGCGTCCTCGGAATAAACAGCGAATTGGAAGAGATGCTCTATGTTGTGTAGGAAACGCGCATCTTCTGCCTTGTGTGTTATTCGTGGTGTTTACGGGTCGCAACCGCCAGCAAATTGCTGTTTGAATATAAATAATAAACAAGAACGGGATGAGTTGAAAATTCCAAATTTGGGGACTAGGTTATGGATATGAGTTTCCATAAATGTAGGTTTAAAAGCAATTTGCTGCCATCTCGTGTTCGTTTGAGGCTTCCATAGGCAAACGGCACCATCCATTCTTCACGAGTGTTGTGAGGCAATAATGCCTCTCTATTTAAACATGGGGTTTGACCGTTCGAAACTACCGTGGGCAGAAGTAAGGGTCGAGTACCAGGGTCACGAAGTAGTTGAAGATTCATTAAGAGGCTGAACAATGAGCAGCAACATTGACAGCATGTGTTTGCGAATTGATGCCTGGCTGTGGCGTTTCATCGATGCAATCTTCATTCATCCTCCGCAGCAAAGGAGAAATATTGACCAAAGAAATAATGCGTACTTCTTTCCATTGACCTCGAGAAGGCTTTTGGCTGTGTTCCCAGGAGAGTGCTGGTGGGCAATGAAGATGAATTGTCCAGAGGAGTGGACAATCAGTGCGGTGCACGCAATGTATGATTGGACGCCAGAGTAAGGTAAGCATGACAACACCTATAGTGAAACCTTCGATGTCAATGTGGTATCCACCGAGCGACTCGGTTCTAAACCCCATCCTTTCATCCATTGTGCTTGGGGGCCTATCTACAGAGTTCCGAGCAGACTGCCATTCGGAGCTGCCTCATGCTGATATGACTTGGTCATAATATCATGAGATTAGCTGGTGGATGAAATCCAGCTCTGGAGGCAACATCTGGAAGCAAAACTGCGAAAGACTTGAGGGTGAATGAAGACGAAGTGGAAGGAGACTGAATGTATGATCCTAGGTAAATTCCCAGTGTTCATTAATCGACTCAAGTCAATTCCCCTGTGAAGTTTACCGCCAAGGCAGCAAGGTGGGGGCAGTAATTCAATTTTTTGTGGTCGTCGCTTTTCTCACTGGAACACAAAAAATGATCGGGATCACTATGTCGAGTCTAACTCATAGGCAAGAGGAGGCCGAGGGGAGCTAGACCAATCGGGGGAGACAATGAAGGTGTGGATGGGGATAGCCATCCCGTAACTGTTGGAGACTCCTGTATTCGCTACCTCGGAGACCCCCAACAAAGAGGGTACGTGGCGCATGCACTGAGTAGCTAAAACAAGATCAGGTCAGGGCGGGGAAATTCAAAGGACAAATATGCCTGTTCCTCAAATGTAAGATCCTGTCATCAAACAACTCGTAGTCGCTATACAACCTTTTTGGCGTTAAGCTCCATGTTACATGCCAGTGAGTGTAGGGCACCTGCAGTGAAAGACATCGGGAGACTGGAGGAAAAATTGAGCGTTCCTGCTGAAATGGTTACGTGGCCTGAAGCCAGGGGACGGAAAAGAACTCGCACATTCGTGACGAATTGAAATATTCTTACGGGATAGAGACTAGTTGCATGTATATGTTCAACGTGGTAAGGATGGACGAGAGGCATTACTGGCATCGATATTACCGGAACAGGGCAATACTATTTCCCTGCTGGAACAGCACCCTCGGGTGGCCAAGAAAGACCCGGTCCTTAGCATCGACGAGATCTCAAGGAATCAGGCCAAGTGAAGAGTTTCTGACCATGAACTCTTACTCCTTGATGGATAACTCCCTACGTTAAACAGGATGATGATTATGTTGATCAACAACGCACAACCGCGCGTACGAGTTCTAGCTGCGTACCCGGGACCGGACCACCAGCGTTTCCACCAGCGAACCTTTCGGCCATGGAGCTGTATGATTAACTGGAGAGGCATCGCGTGCAATATATTGAAGCAATTTGAAAAATGTCCCCCGCAATCGGAATGACACGCGATCACCTTCACTGTTGCGTTGAAGTGTTTGACCATCTACAGTATGGGCTACTCTACCGGGACAAATTGAGGCGAATTTTCCCCTTGAAACGGCCTGCACGCGGCTTACATTTTCGTGCGTCAATTTGTTTGAAATCACCTACAGTCGGTTTGAGGCCTGTCCCACTATCACGATATCGTGTCGTGAAACGATTCGATATTATTGGTTCAGGCCTGTTAATACCGGGCCTATTAAATATGACGTCTGGAACTCCCTGCACATGGATGGAGGACTTGATTGCGCTATTCCAAACCATTCCCTGTAGAAATCCCTTGTCCCGGCGTTTTGGGATAATCACATTTTCCTATTTATCGTTGAGCTCAACTATTTATCGTTCGACTCTTACCATTTTTCGAAATGGCGTCATTTAGGAATGAGGTTTTTTCGAACACTCCCGATCTTGAGAAGGTATTTTGATAATGTACTATATTCAATGACAAGTGTTTACCACACAGACCCTCTCCTTCGATTCCGCCTGTAATCTAAAAGATCTTGGTGCAGAACGAAGAAAATCGTTATAGTGTGACCTGCCTTTACTCTTCGGGGACATTCCAGGTAGCGCGGTCTGACGACAATGCAAGACCGCGCGTCCTGCTATTTTACACACCAACGTCAGCTCAGCATAGGCCGCAAGCGGTGGATTGCCGGGACTAGTCCTCGCGCCTGCGTGGTACGATATGGAAAAACTGGCCGGGTTTGCATCCCATCATTATGAGGAAAAACACGCTGCCACGATTCGGCGGTCGTTAACGGGTCCGCTCCAGATGAGATTTAACCTTCCCCCGTACAAGAAGAGTGTATTAACCATAGTATTAGAACAGTCAGCAATTTGACATCACCTGTCAATTCATCTGTCAATTAATTCCTTTAAGATATTGTAAGGTAACGTAAAACTTTATTGATTAAAAAACCGGAAATTTAGTCCTCGCACGCACTGATACAGACCTGGAAGAATAAACACTTGTAGAAAAATACAACTCATTTTTCATTATACATATAGTACTATGCAATATGAGAACGATGAGAAATTAGCGCACCCACTTTCATTATAAACTTCGGTTGCACGCGGGACGAATAATTGGCGATGCCTGTTCGTTTTAAGGCAAGGGAGGAGTCCTTAGCCTTCAATGCCTCTCTGTATTGGCTGTCCTCTTTAAAAGGTCATGTCGGGGAATGGACGTGTGCCGATCCAAATAGTGTCAAGTTTTGGACTCGACGAGGCATGGTGAAATGAGTCGACAGACTGTCGGAACCCTCCAACCACATTATTTGCTTAATTTATGATACAATTATGACAGTCTTTCCATCTCAGCAAGTCAAACAGTAACGCAGGACTCCCTCTATTATAGCGCTATAAAAAAATATCCAAAATCTCTGCGAACTTTGAAAAATGACAATTCACGGAGACAGTATAGGTCCGAGATTTAGCTTCTTCATCAGTTCTCACCAGGCATCAGTATGATCACCCCATGTTTATATGGTCATTCAGGTAAACACCAAGGTTTTGTAAGAGTGAACACGGTCCAATAGAAGTATCCCTAATGACAACAGGGGAAGGGTAGGTAGAGTCCCGTCGGAAGATCAAAAAACATTCCTTTGGTTTTAGAACAGTAAACGCCAAAATGGAGTCACAGTAATTTGCAGAATCCTCGATCTGTTTGAGGCATGCTCGAACAGCAGTAATTTTAAAAAACAATAGGAGCGGATCAACCAACACGAATACAAGTTACAAAGTTAAAGTGCTTTTTCTAGGCACGCGAATGTGCGAATGTGCGAACCGCGACAAGACTATCTTCGCTCCTTTGTTATTTCTATGGGTCTATTCATTGGGCCCCGAATGGTCTAATGAAGCGAATGTGCGATTTTTTTGGTCGCGAGTCGCGACAAAAACCGAATTGTCGAGTGGCAATTCACATCGCGTGTCGCGCGCTACAGCTCGCGATTTATGACCAATATGGACGCCAAATGGGACACCGTGTACTGAGCATTTCAGGATTTTGCTGGTCAATAGCCATATCGTGTCACATACCCGTGCAATCCCTCTATATTCGCCTGTTGAATAGGCCTACTTAGTCTATTGCAACTTATTCTAACTGTGCCATATGTTCGAATCGACGGCATGATGGATTGTTGGCGCGGTTTTATAATAACCTGATCGGTGGAATTTTTCCACCAGGGTCCCCCCTCGGGAATCTTCCGCAATTGGGATGGATAGATCTACCGGGGAATCGACCAGCCCAGGGAATGAATATTCCTACCATTCTTCTGACCCACCCATGGCAAGAAATACCAAAGTACTGAACAACGGTCCATACCGAAAATGTCATCCCATGTCTAGTATAAGACATGTCACTCATGCATGATCCCTACAAGCAAAAGAAGTGAATTTCACGCTGAATAGATAGTCACCAGCAACCCTCGGAATTTAGAGTGGAATTTTCACTCTAATAGTGTTAAGTATCACTCTATAATGGGCGAAGATCGGTATTCGGGCTCTCTATTGAAATCATTGTGAGTGGTCATCCCGCACACTTCGAATTTCACTCTAGAAGGGTGAAGTTGCTTCTAAGGGTGAAATTTTTTCTACAATGGATTGGAATGGATGAAATGGAGTGATGATCCACCGCACACTTCATGGGAGTGTACATTCACTCCTTTTGTTTTTAAAAGATTGTGTCGCCCATTTCGTTCGAATACGACATACATTGCCCTGCCCTATGGGCCTATTGCCCATATCGCACCAGTCGTCGTCGTCAATTGGGTGAACTGCGTCTCCTCTGTAATTTCTTCAATGAGGAGGACGGTATATCCTGTGACAAAAATGACATCTTTGGCCTAAGCTCGATGTCTTAGCGAGCGCCAGTTTCTTGTCCGTTCTCGCGCTAAATAGCGCTAAAAAGCCACTCATCTAGTTCCGTGTTCCCCTGCCAATTTTTTTCGGAGGCGCGAGTCTGCGTGCCTAGTAAATCCCCTCGGCGACACACGCGACAGCACGCGATTTGCCTTCTGGGAAAATCGCCTGTCGTTTCGCCTTGCGCGTGCCTAGTACAAGCAGCTTCAGCTGCTTTTTACTTGTCGATTTTGTTTTTGGTCTCGGCGACAATTCAAATCGCGTGTCGCGCGCGACAACCGCGATTTATGACCAAGATGGAACGCTAAATGTAACACCGTATACTGAGAATTTCAGCATTTTTGCTGCAAATAGGCACATCGTGTAACATACATCAATCATGCATTCCTTTATTTCGCCTGTTCAATAGGCCTACATAGTCTTGCATTATTCTAAATTGTGCCATTGTTCGAATAAACGGCATGATGGAGATTGTTGAAAAAAACGGCGTTTTTTATTATACCCTGATCGATGGGAATTTTCCACAAGGTATCGGGAATCTTCCGCACTCGGGTTGGCTAGATTCTCTCGGGGAATCGCCGAACCAGGGAATGTATATTTCTTTCTCCCTACCCTTCTTTGACTCCCAGATGAAATAATCAAACTACGACACAACGGTCATCATCATAATGGGTGAACTGCGTCTCCTCTGTGTTCTTCTTCTCTCTTCTATTTATAATATATATTAATAATATAATATATTATATATATATATATATTATAATTTATAATATATATATAGAATATATAATAATATATATATTACATATATATATTGCGGACATATTATTCCGACACCGCACGCAATTACAATGGAGTGCCGTCCATCACCGCTACGGAAGCTTGAAAAACTCCACATCAAGGCACGCAAAGCCGAACTGGATATTCGTTCTTCTTAGGAACTGCCGTCCGTTTTGGCGTTTTTTCCAAATTCCTCAACCTTTTCATATCTAACAGCGATAACATTGATCATGGTGCAATCAGAAAAGAGACTTCTTCGCAGCTTGCGATTAACACACGCGGCAAAGAAAGTATTGCTCTACCCATCGCCAGCTGGCACAACTTACCAGAGAGATTCGCAGTTCAGTCAAGCTCTCTGGATTATTTTATTTTACAAAACAAAAACGTGCTATCCACAGAATTGCACTGCCAGGCGTGCCAAATTCAAGCAATTTTTTTTTCATCCACTGTAAGCGTGATTTTCATCGTAGATCTGTTTGAAAATTTTGTGAAGCTTACTGTCCTTGGGAAAATGCTTGTCAATTAGCTTGAGGAGCGTGCACCGATGTTAGTCTTTACGTTTTTTACTGATGGGGGTTGTAACCAGATTATCCTTTCATTTGACAGTTCTTGACAAACCGCCTGACAACAATATCATTATCACGACCTGAAGTGACGTCTAATATCAAGAAAGCAGAATCCAATTTCCTCTTCTAGCAGCTTTCGCATACAGCTTAAAGGGTTCAAAGAAGGAATCAAAACAAACCAAGATCGTTTTTGGGTCTGAAATCACTCCTTAATATTTTGGCCATTTAACTTGAGAAGCGTTGCGATTGTGAACACCCCATGCAATAACTTTGCACTTGGTCGACATTGAAAACATTTGCCGACGTCAGAAGACCATTTGGGAAATTAGTTCCAACTCCCTTTGAACAATTTCAGCATCAGTCAATTCATCGAACCGACCTCCCGATAGTACACACTAGGTATCGTCTGCGAACTTCTTAACACTGGAATGAACAGAACCTTCAAGATCGTCAATATACGCCAGGAAGAGTAACGGCCCGGAACGATTCCTGGACCACCCACTAGTGACCTTTGCCAAAAGACGACCGCCCATTAAGACAACTCGTTGTTTCCTATTATGAAGCCACTCACGAATCCACTTAATGAACATCCCCTCAATGCCAAATCTCGCCAACTTGCCAAGAGACGCTCATGAGGACCTTGATCAAAGCTTTCTGGGGAAAGTCCAGAAATTATATAAATAGCATTGCCGTTGTCAACGAAATGTACATCTCCATAAATTCCCAGAGATTCGTCAAACACGGAACTATTTTTCCTAAACCAGCTGGATCCTAATCAGACTAGCTCATTGAATAATCAACCATATGATCCCGATGATTGATTCCATTACCTTGCAGACACACTAGTAAGACTGACTGGCTGTACTTACAATTAAGGACCGTTTACCTTTCTTCGAAATAGAGAAACATTTGCTCTCCTCCACTCATCCGGAACATCACCCTCTTGCAAAGTCTCTTGAAAATAATAGCTAATGGAACATCAAACTCGTCGGCAACGGATTTTAGTAAGAGGATAAACTCCGTCAGGACCCGGATCTTTATCACTGTTGAGCTTCGCAGTTTCTCCTTTACTTTAAAAAAACATGCCAGCTCCCCATTTACCACTACTATGCGGAGAACCCCCGCAACTAGGTCACCAACTTATCCAGTTCTCATGAGTAAAAACAGACGAGAAATAATAATTGAGAACCAAGCCACTCCTGGCTTATCGCTGATTGTACGAGGATTGCACGAGGATTCTCCTTGATATAGAGGCAATCTGCTCTCAAAATCAATTTTGTACAGAAACTAAACGCTGGGCAAGCTTTTGGCTGAACGTTCGAAATGCTCTAGACCAGACACGGACCCAGAAGAACGATAAAGTCGCGATAAATGTCGCTTACGTTAGATGGCCAGGAAAACTTCTCTATTCATCCAAGACGGGCCTCGTGTCTAGTCGACGTGTCCTCCAAGGAACGTAAACTTCCATAACTTCGTAACCTTTCAACATATATTATATATATATATATATATATATATCATATATATATCTATAATATATATTATATATATATAGATAAATTATATACTCCTATAATATCTAGAATATTATTATTATATATATATAATATATATATATATATATACTATATATATATATAATATATATAAAATATTGGTCACGTAACTATTGATGTCCATTACTGCAGCTTCGAGTTTCACGCACGTCGGTGGAAGGCGATCTCAGGCGGAAGACCGTACTGACTTGTGAACCGGCACGGCACGGGTCTTTCAGTCACTTTCTTTTGACACGGTTGGTTGGTCGTCGTTTGTGGGGGGAAACTTTTTCCCCCGCGGGTAGTACAGTGGCGACTGTTGGAGATGAGCTCTTTTCTGCCATTCATTTGGGGGCCTTTCATATCGATAATGCCAATTTTTCCTAAATTCACAATTTACAGATTCCGAACTGGCGCCGATGTGTGTTCGATTTCTTAATTATGGCCCCCAGGATTGTGTGGTAGATGTTTGGCACTTTTAGTCCCCAGACGTATTTGGAAGTTCAGTTTCCTTTTTCTATTGGTCGTTGCGGAAGACTTATTGTGATTGTATAATCTGCTTTGGAAGGGTCCACTGGCCACCTTCCTATTTAGAACGTGTTTTTTCGCGTGGAGGGCAGTCGTTGGGTTGCTTACAGTTGCCACGATCTTTCTTGGGTGGCTGGTGCGATTTTCATTACTTTTGAGTTGTGGGATTTTATTATTTGCTGCAAAAATGTTTTTCATGCACTGTAACTGATTTTCATCGTATATCTTTTGAAAAATTTTGTGAAGTCTTACTGTCCTGGGGAAATGCAATGTCAATTACTTTGAGGAAGCGTGCACCGATGTTAGTCTTTACTTTTTTACTGAATGGGGGGTTGTACGAGATATCCTTTCTTGACCTCCTTTCCGTGCCTTCCTGACCTTTTCCTCTCCGGGTTGTATTGGGGTTGGTGTCGTAGCCAGCCGATGCGAGGAGTTGTCGTAATCGGTGCTGCCTGTTGGAAGGCATCTTCGTTCGAAGATCGCGCAGAAATTCTTCTATTGATCGCCAGGGGGAATGTTCTTGGGACGATGGCCGGTGGTGGTTGAAGACTTGTTTTGTAGACGGGTGTGGTCGGTTCGGTTTTTCTGTACGGTTGGTCTGAATCCGGTGTTTCAGTTTCAGTGTCACATCGAGGAGCTTGACCTCCTTCAGTTAGTTGTACAGTTATTTTTATCCACACTTCTTGGAAGACCTTGGTGAGGTCTTTTCGTGTACGGCGGCCCCTGCTCCCCGATGATGACCGATCACGCTTAGTCCTTGTCCCTGTAGAGACCGGCGCTGTGTACATCGAGCCTCTCCTCAGCTGGTTGGAGGATGTAACCGCCACATTTTCACACACCTCAGCCCCATCATACACGCCCATTGAGACATCGAATGTTTGGTTTTGCACCCCTCTTTTCTCCACGTGTGACCCTTGTGGTCGTGAGCTTCGGAGTGCATGATGGTTCAATTCGTTGGCGCTGATTCTGGTGTGCTGTTTGGCCATGCTAAGCATTTTGTGAGGCAGGTTTTCCGTAGGATAATAAAATCCACAATGTCAAAGATCAGGAACGTTAGGCGCTATTTTTCACGGAGGCTCGTGAACAATCTAGCACAGAAGCAGTGTTACGCCATTGGTTGGCTGAATGTCTGACAGGCAGTCAACAGTTTGTTGTGTTATTATACGCTCCAGTCTCACACACCAACTTAAGGGATTAAATCCTTTTGGGGATTAGGCCTGACCATGTTGACGCAGCCAACTAGGGTTATTATTGTATACACCACATGCAGGCAGTTGTTGAAGAGGCTTGTGGCCCAAGCCATAGGTGTTCTAAGTGATTCAGGCATTTCAGGTGTGCATTTCTGCTGTAATAACTGGTCAACTTGGAAATTTGAAGATCATATCACCGTTTCAAGTAATTTCCAGCAAACCACTTGGCATTCCCCCCTCGAGTAATAAATATCGGCCTATGAAAAATTGCCACTTTGCCCCCCCCCCGCCCTCGCACCCTCCCATGATGACCAGGTTACTATCCCAATTTGTACCTTCCCTTGAAGAATGCCAGGGATTAATGTAAACTATAACACTAAAATGAAGGAAGTATACGCAAGAAAGGCGTTCCTGCCTCGCAATTAGGAAGGTGTCAATTAATGCAGTGATGCAGGCCTCAACTAGGGCTACAGGGGGGGGGGTGGGGGTTAGCATGCAAGACCAAAATTACCAACCCACCCGTAGCAACACCGCTACGATCAGGAGGACACTATAGCTGTTCACTGGTACTAGTCCAATATTAAGAAAAACAGAATATAATAAAATAGACAATTCAAGAATTTTGTACTGTCGCCTAGTGAGTTTTTTTTTTTATTTGTTTTTTGATTGGTGTAGAATCCATTTTTTTTTTTTTTTTTTTTTTATGTTTTGTTTTTTTTTTTTTTTTTTTTTTTTTTTGTTTTTTTTTTTTTTTTTTTTTTTTTTTTTTTTTTTTTTTTTTGGGGGGGAAATATTTGTATTGGGAGGGGGAGGGGGATGGAATCAACCCAGATTTAGGAAGGGGGCAACCCAACACTTTGGTGGTCATAAGTACAACACTAAATAGAAGAAGTATACGCAAGAAGAGGCGCTTCTTGACTTGCAATTAGGACTTTGTCAATAAATATAGTGATGCAGGCTTCAAATATTGCTACATTTTTCAATTTCCATATTTTCATATGCTGCCTGTGAAACCTGGGGGTTGGGGGGGGGGTGTGGCGTGCAAGACCAAAATTGCCACCCCACCCGTAGCATCACAACTAACTTATGCAAGAGGTCATGGCTGGTCACTGGTGCTATCCAATACTTAAACCTTCAGGATAACATCACAGACAATCCGAGAATTTGTTGTCTGTTTTCACTGGGGGAAATATTTGTTTGGTTTGGCTATATGCTGGGGGTTCTCACTCCTGTACCATGCATAGTTGCAACGCCAAACCATAGGATTTTTTAAAAATTCATCATGTACAAATCCACACACTTAGTTTGAACTTAATAGGTACTTGCATTCATTAGATATCATGCTGATTGAGCAGATGTCAATGCCAATTTGTTATCCACATTCAGTGTTTTAGACTTTCTTGACCTTCCACATTCATTGAGATAGCTTTTGTTAAGAGTATCGTAGTTGGTAGTGTCAGTGACTCTTTTGATTTGTCTTAACAGGCGCATCTTGCCAACACAAAAAGCATGCAAAATCACCAGGTCAAAAGGTCCAAATGAGGTCAAAGGTGAAAAAGTCCAACTGCGGTCCAAATTAGGTCATTAGACAGTGTTTTTCACCCAAGAAGACTTTCCATTCCGACAGTCTCAAAATGTGTTCGTTGCTGAGATACATGAACTTGAATGAACTTGAACGGGCACCCAAAACATATATGGGGCATCCTCTCGATATGTGCAACCCACATACCTATTTTGAACCTACATTTGCATTCGTTAGATATACTGCTGCCAAGGGGTGTCACACAAACTCATACACACACACACACACACATACGCCGGTGCATGATGCATAATTCCTGTTGCCTTCGGCAAGGATCAAATAGCGATGTTTGCCTGGTACACGAGTGACGTATCCAAGTAGCTAAGTATTCAGGTTTACACACACTCTCGCCGGCCTTAATGTGTTTTGATTCGAATTCGACGGTGCGGAAGCCAAAGAAGGACCCCCCCTTGCCGTATTGTTCGTGGATTAGCACCGGCGATAAACACGCCTTCTCAGGCAAGGGTGTAACCATCCCAACCTGCTCCAAGGACCACCACTGTAACCCCCCTCTCCCCGCCCCCGAAAGGAACGATCCAGCTGAAAGTACAGCCACCTAGGGAAAACGGTCAGGTGACTGGATTTCGAACGCGGAATATTGCTTGCAACGTGTCAGTGATACCACTCCTACCATTCTTCAGCTCTGGAATTAAAATACCGCGGGAGATCGGGTTCTGATCGCGGTAGGATCGACAGCGGATTTGAAATGGTACCGAGTGGTCTGTCCATTGTGCGTCTCTGCTTGTCAAATACCCCATCAAAAGGTATTGTGTGGTACTGGGAGGAAAAGAATTTATGATGTTTCCTTGTGAGAACGGTGAACAACCTGCAAGCCTCTGCCACAAAAAACTGCAATTACAGTAGACGCGCCGTCCAACATTTTGGTGTCGGTCTTTCTGAATCCCCATTGTCGCAATCTGTGGGACCACCCAACTAATCAAACATAATGACATAGTTTTGCAAGTGTATCCCTTCAAGTGTAGTTAATTTCTTCAGTGGCTGGGTATTTCCGGAACATAGCCACGTAGGCTCTTCCAATAGAGGCATCGAGTGGGCGAGATCTCTCAATTAGAATGATTCCATATACGCTTATCACACATATCACACGCCGTGTTCTCCGATGCTTTAATGCAATTGAAATTAACATGTTGGAGTGTGCCAACAGTGGTAAATCTTTGTTTACGATTGTTCAACCAGAATGTTTTTGTCCTGATTTCATCCTCAAGTTATGACCAAACTGTTTGGCGATAACATAGCAGCTGCGGCAACGCATACACCCATTCATAGAACGAAGACATTGGTCTGAGGGCTTGTTGTAAAAAAATTACCGTCATGAATCAGGATAACCAAGGTTTCATGATTGATTGCACCCCAAGAAGTGCATCCGAAACTTTAATATGAAGCAAGTGAGCTGGTCAGTTAAAGTTAAAGTTTCTCCGATCGGCAGATGACCTGGCTGGTTTCGAACGATATTCTGCTTATCTACCTTTGATTGTCAGACTACGGATTCTTTGAAATCTAAGGTGCATCAACTATTGTTTCTGTTTTATATAGCTTGTATAGAGGTAGAGTGCCTTATAGACGGACACTAGCTGACAACACCCAATTCAGCCATAGGTGTCGTTATCGAGCTCCAGCTGAAGGTGTTAACGCATACATAAATCATATGACTTGACCATGTATCTATACCCTGAAGTGTTTCACCTTGAGTGCGAGTATCATACAGATCCTCCCAGTTTAATTGTAGGAAATGTCAGGATAACCCATGAGTTTGAGAGCGTAAATCATGAATTTTTGGTCAATGGCTACCAAGAGCGCTGCGCAGATCTTATGAATGGAACAACGTAATTCCCCGTTCTGTGCTGACGGCCTGTATGACACTATCAAACAAAGGAAACATGCTCGGGCGTCCTCTGTTTCCGCTGTTAACCTGCGGTTGCTATAGGCACCCATTGTAACGTTTTTCTCCGACGATATGCCTGGCAAACAACTTACACACCATCAGTAAGAGCGAGATCGGCCTCCATTCAGATGGAGCGACTGACTCCTATCTCTTTTTCGGTATTATATTTGAGACGCACACTATGCGAGGTGATTCCGTGCGAATACCCTAACCTTACCAAGTCTTTCAAGACACCTAAACTCTTATATTCTTTCTAAGCAGGCAAGTAGCCGAATAATTAACTTACCACTTACACACCACACGTCCGAATTGGTACGTTCAAGTTGGGTTTTCAAGTAACCGTCCCCTCCCTTTGGTCATTACACAGCAAATAAACCTTGTGGCCTACAATCCCTCCTCCCCGGAATAGATGGGTTTCTACCGTTCTGGCTGGTAATGCAGCACTGACATAAAAAGTTTAGTCCTAGTGGTAGTCACAGAAGAGAAGAGTACTTCCCTTACAGCTTTCTCTGAGTGTTTCAGTGCCTGGAATTCGATATGAAAACTGTAT
This sequence comes from Sclerodactyla briareus, assembly GCA_026419785.1. Lineage (NCBI taxonomy): Eukaryota > Metazoa > Echinodermata > Holothuroidea > Dendrochirotida > Sclerodactylidae > Sclerodactyla > Sclerodactyla briareus. Next base: position 77,042 of record JAODTK010003220.1, on the reverse strand, counting down.
CAGTGAATTAAAGCTGTTTCACCCTTATACAGAGGCCTCGCTGGAGATAGCGTGTAATAGCCGTGCTTTTTATACGGCCGCGAAGTGACTATTGGTTTGTTGCACGAGTTTGGCTGTCACAAATATTGGACCCAAATTTCCTAGGTCATGAGATCAACTAGTCAAAGTCGGTCACCAGATTTAATTCCATAACATCATTTCTTTCGAAATGTTTTTTGCCGATATAGAAAACAACAACTATAAGCTAATTTCCACCATATTGGCAACCCACATACCTAAATAAATTGATAGATACTTGCCTTATTGATATCGTGCTGACAAGGTGACCACTGATCACCCCACGACGTCCGTCCCGTCCCCATCGCTCCCTACCCTCCATCCATCCATCCATCATCCCATCCCAACATACATACCTACCTACATACATACATAACATACATACATCTACATACATACATACATACATACTACATCATACATACATACAGGGCTAGGAACCCGTTACATCAACCTAATTTGTCGTGCGCGTAGAGTCGTGAGTAAAAAGCGTATGCGTGTAAATAAGCCCACGTTATTTCGCTTACCACACGACATTTTGATAATTCCTTAGAATTCTGCTCTCAGCGATCTGGGAAACTTTGTTAGATAGATAGATGTTCACAGTGCGTGATAGTTTAGTGGCATGGATTACTGAATGGGGTCCCGTGAATGCCCAATCTAAAGTAATCTGATCAATTAAGTAAAAAATTGGTGGGCTCGTTGTAGATTAGGATTCAAATAAGGGGTCAGGTATTTACGTTAACCATGGATAAGCCTGGGAAAACTTCTTGTTCGAGAGGCGCATCGGCACACGGAATGCATCAATCCCACTCATCCCAGAGAGGCTATCCATACTGCAGTCAGGAAAAACAGTTCCCACAACCTTTTTCCAACTCGATTTCACTGTTTTTCCTTTTTTTTTTTTTTCTTTTTTTTTTTCCTTATATTATGGTTCGATGTTCTTGATCGACAATTTGTCCAACATAACTCTTAGCTTACATAGAACAAGAAGCAACACTGGAGTTGCAGGACTTATCGGCATCCCTGAAAACTTGCCTTGCCTTCTCCTACCGGCCCGATTTTCAAAAGAAATATTTTTCAGCCCTCGGAATCCGCCGCATATCGGGAAGAATAGTTAGAGTTTTTGTATTTAAAAAAAGTTCCAAATGTTTGTTCCTCCCTAATCTGCTTTATTTTATTAACCCATCACCCATGCTACCCCACCATAGGGTACTCCTCGGGAATACTTTTTCTGATAACGGACACCACTGGACAGGATAACTATATAGGTAAACAACAAATAACTACAACATAGAATAATACTAGCACGCACGAGCAGTATCTGAGTACTATTGTAGTTATTTTAAATATCCATCGACTGTTGGCATATTTGATCACTGGATGTGCGAATCAACGAGAAGTCCCGCAACTACCCCCTCACCTTCTCTCCCAGGCCACATCCCAATTATGGTATCATTCAAAACCGAAAGGTTATAATTTGTATCTCTATAATTACTCCAACATTTACCTGAAAGACATCACTCAAGAAAACGCCTTTATCCGCCAATAGTGCTGTAGAAAGTGCAGATAATACCGACAGCCAATCGAAAATCTCCCGATACTAATCCAGGTAACCGCATTCGGGCCAAGCGGGTGCGTACACACACCACGCCAACAGAAGGAAGGTCGATACAAATATGGAATACACACAGTGATGTTAACGAACGATGACTTGAACCGCCTTTCTAGGTTTCGTAAACACTGGTGATTCTCAGGTTGTAAAAACCGGGGAAATGATCACGGTGGCTGTATTGCTTTCCTTAGGAACAACACGGGCATAACCGCCACGCTCGTAAAGAGCACAACCCCCATAAGCCAGACGCATCCGCTAGGGTAGTACTCCATCCCTTCTGTATGGGCTACTGTCTTCCAAGAGGGAATGGTAATAAAGTTGTCATTCGTGTCCTTTTTTAGAACTCACGCATGAACCCCACCTTCTAAGCTACTGTGCATATAGATCCGCGACTGTAAGCCAGCAATCGATCTATCGGCCAGAAAATATTCGCTCGATGTTTTCTGCCGACCTCCGAGAAGCGTAGTCAACCCCGATGCCAACCGATACTAATAAAATCGCAAACAGTACGACATAGTCGAACAAACAACACACTGCCATGTTTTGTCTCGATTCCAGGTTCGCCTCGGATACGTTTGTAATGGTATTCAACAATGTGTCGTGGCTGCCCTCTATCCAAAAAATGGTGATGTCCTGTCTTCGCACGGATGTTTTATTGCGTTCTGTTCATATCTCAACAACGCGACGGCGTCGCGTCACGTTCTTGATCAAATATGACTCAATATGACCTGAGGTCTTAGTGCGTTATCGAGTCTCCTGGCAACCTAATTACTGTCTCAAAGGTCCCGCTTCATTTGAAATGGATTTTATGGCTTCGAGTATACCATATTCCTCTCTTGATCACAATGGGTGGACAAACCAAACCCAATGCAGTTATATTTGTTCGTGTAAACCTGTAATGAATGTAAGTCACCGTTTGATATAACGACATTATTGCGAAGAATATTGCCAGTTCGAATGCATTGGTTTGATGGTGTCAAGACGGGCACGGGTTTAAACCTATGCTGAGGCTCGCTCGAGAAAGAAGCGAAAGAGCTATGAAAGAAGTATTGAAAGACTCGTGTTTGATCTAACTTGAAGGTTAAGGTTGTTTGGAAGAGGGAAGGGACAGGTGGCAAAGTATCCCAACGGCGGGAGTTTTTGACGATGGAGAAAAGAAGAAATGAGAAACAGAGCGGGCTTCATGAAATGCAACAGTATATCGTGCATGGTTGCTTTGCAGCCGAGTTGCCCGTGAGGGAGGGAACGGTGGGGGCATATAGAGCTCACTCGAGGGTGGGGTGGGTAGCCCCAAAACGTAGCGACAAAGGAGGAGAAGCTGCGACGCATCTACAGTGCGCAAGACGTAGCTTATAAGGAGTCAAAGTCATCTCCAATGAGCCTGATAGCCTTGATTTTTATTTTCTTCAGATTTCAATGGCTGTCGGAATGTTGGAGGGGCACCTCCCCCAAACGTGGAAGAGTTTAACTCCAGCTGGGGGCGCAATCTCTGTGTTTCATAAGCTGCAACATATTGAACGCTCAAAAGAAGTTCCGAGAGCGGAGAGGAAACCAAGTTCTAGCGGGCCGCTTTGCGATATATGCAATATGGGTATGCCCCTCTCCAACCCCTTCTATTCACGCCCATTCTTGATTATACATAACCTGTAGATCCAGGTTCGGTTCTTTCTACTTCACCCCGAAACGGAAACAATGCAACGTAGACCAACCAACGACATGAAATTATTCTACAGATCATTATTCGCTTTTCCTGCATATTTGTTTCTTCTGGTAGCACGCCGAGAAACACAGGAACAGACTTGGATAGAATTAGGAAATCGGCAGAGCCCTGCATCAGTCATAGCCTGCCAACGCTCACCTCTAACTACGAGGAAAGCTTACTAAAGAAAGTTATTAACATTATGAGTGACCCACACACTCTTCTCATTCTTTCACACAGTACATAAATATGGTATTAGGAGTCCAGTTCCCATAACAAGAAATTTGCGTTAATCGTTCCTTTCTTCTACAGGCTATTCACTTCTTTAACTCCAAAGCTACTCGCACCTATACTTTCTAACTTGCGTTCGAACATACCCATGTTGTGTTAGCATGTTGAATATTGTGTTGTTTTGTATATTCTCATACCTTTATGTATACTATCTATCATGCTGTAGTCTCAGTCCGGACTCGACTCAAGTCCGGACTCGACTCAAGTCCGGACTCAAAGACTCATGACTCCGGACTCGTGACTCGGACTCAGGACTTCGGACTCACCTGTCCGGACTCAGGACTCGGACTTTTCCATCATGAGTCCAGAGATGAGTTCTTCGAAAAAAATCTTAATTGTTGTCAATCTGAAGGGAATAAACAGTAGGGCTTGTGAAATTTCTTATATTGCAGCCTACTCATTCATTGAGTTTTACAGGCCCTCTCAGGCGTAGTTAGGTATCACAAACGGCGCGCCATAAAATGGACAAAGTTTTCGCTTCACAAGGCAGAGGAGTACGAATATAGATGCATACTACCACAATGTTTACATTTACTGAATGCAAGTCTGCACGGTTTCGGGCACGATTTCCATTACCGAGTAAAAAATTGCAGTCCGTCACACTCAATCGTCAAATCAGTGAAGCAGGTATTAATGCATATAGCATATTTTAAGGGTGGTGTAGGATTTGGATGGAGGAAAGCTGTTTTCTGCAGTAAACCTCCTGTGTCGAGAACTCTTGTCCTATTGGTAGTGTTGTGGGTACCTATTGCGCGATAATAAACAATCTAGCCATTTCAAATTTTGTTCCATAGGCGATACCATAGACTAAATGGCTGGTGGGGTCTTGAATTGACCTGGAAGTATTACACAGATAATGTACCCTTATTACCCTAGCTTAAGTTGCAACTGCAATCGTTTTCTCATGCCCAGATTAAGCTAGATTGGATTAAATGTAGCATTGCCCATGGAGACTATGGAGTGTTGCTGGATGAATAGGCTACACCTAAACTTTGAGATGATTTTCGCCTCAACTGGTACACCCATTTGTCTATAACACTGAGACTAGTACCAGTTGTGCAATATCAATTACATGTAGAAATTTGTGTGAGGGAATCGTGTTAGAGAATAGGGTTGGTGATAGGGTTAGCAGAGTAACTTTGAGGTAGAGCCAGGGGCTCATTCAGATGAAGGGTTTGGATGTACCTAGGGAATGGAGCTTCGTATTCTAATGACTGGATAGGTTTAGGGCCTGTGTTTGTTCGTGCAATTTATGGACTGTTATTAATATGAAACTTCAGCCATGAGATAATTCCTATTATTTTGGTGTCAAATTGTGAGAACGCATTTTGCAGGCGCAGACCCAATCGTTCTATCCTTATCACTCTCACTAATCCCCACTGTTCGCATCCTCACTCACTATTGCATGGAAGGCACCTAGGCGCCGCATCCACCCATCATCTCTGACAAGAGTACTTTCAGTCCGTACCCTCACCCCATGTACCTGGGTTACCTGCCCCTACCATGAGCTACGGGGTGACCCTGCGAGCGGCCCCAACCCTTTACTGACGTTAACACGGAACATGATCGTCTGTCTGGGAGGTGTGTCATATAGTAATAGGCTGGGCCTGATTGTGTTGACAGTTAGAAAACAACTGCAGTCGATGTTACCATAACTTACAATATGCTCAGTCATTATGGAAGTCGTATACCGCAGAAACCATATCATTATATCATACCAAAGAGTGTGATTGCATCTGTATGAAATATAACGCGAAATGAAGCTAATTAACTTGTTACTCGAACTAGAGAGGAGCACAACCTTGAATTTTGAAATTGCTAGAGCATCACATTGGAACGTCATTCTACATCTTAACAGCTCTTCGGCAGGAAGAAAGGCGCGTCAGTTCATGGCCCTTTGGTACCGGCCCTTTGGTACCAGCCTGTTGGTACAGTCCAGGCAGTCTTGGAAGTTGTACCAGGGGTAGGGGCAGGGTTAAGAGCTAATGGGCAGTAACAGTGTTAGCCTAGGCCCTAGGGTGTATGTACCTGATATGGAAGTAAGTGTTATTGATCGTCAAACTGGATATTTGCCGAACGTGCTAGATGTTATGTGTATGAATTTGTATGCAATCACTTTTGCAATATGTTCCTACTCTAAACATGTTTACTGAATGAACATATACTAAACACTATAGTGTCATAAGTGGATGGCAAAATAGTTTAATTACTAAACACTGGTTTGGAGTGTTGGTGTCAAGTGTCAGAGAGCTACGTGTTGATGTTGGATTTGCCGGTATCCAATACAACACTGATTTGAACTGGGTTGAATGTTCCCCTGAAGTTCTCATTCAGTGCCGTAACATCGAATGTGGTCCAAAATAAATTATCATGTACTCATGGACTCGGACTCATGCATTAGGACTTGGACTCGGACTCGGACTCACATTCGGACACTGGACTCGGACTCGGACTCGGACTCACATTCGGACACTGGACTCGGACTCGGACTCGGACTCGGACTCACCCTGAGTGGACTCGCTACAGCACTGCTATCTATCTATCTATCTATCTATCCTATCTATCTATCTTATCTATCTATCTATCTATCTATCTATCTATCTGTCTGTTTGACTGCCTCCGTCGCGTCAGTACTATCTCATCTATTTATCTATCTATCTATCTATCTATCTATCTATTTAACCTCTGATATGACAAAGAGATGGGGGCTAATGGGGAGAGTGAAAGTATGTTAGATTAACAACATTTCCATTTCTTTTTCAAATTGCCCTAAATCGGGTGTGACCTACGACTTCCCTCATTCATTATTATGGCTGATATTCACGGGGTCCCCGTGTAAAAGACAACTCCGTAATACAGATGGTGCTGACATAAGTGGTACACTGCACTTTGATAAAGTTCAAAGTTGAATACTATTAACCTCGATAGACAGTACTCTGGCCAATTGTTCTTAACACACTGACATAACTCTGCATACTGTACACTATTAACTCAATATACCTGGCAGCTAGGGCGCTTTTTTTAATCTCTGTTCGCATGGTCTTTTGCACACGGCACCTCTATTGATATCGCATGTGAGGGTGCTGCAAAACACTTTGCGGTGAATGGCCATCCTGACCTCTTTGACCCTGTTACTAAGCAACTGACCTATCACATTCACCTTCTCATTCAACTATTATCGAGTTAATTCAGATATATTGTAAAAGCAATACAGGTTTCGACAGTGATTTTGAACTGCAGGTCATGTTTGTTTCCCGACTTAATGTGACAACACTAAGTGATTATTTCTCTCTATTTAGAAATATCAGGATACATTGAAGGTATTACATGATTTCAAGATCGGCCTCCATTCAGATTGATTTACTGACTCCTGTTTTTTGTCTGGAATTCTGTCGTTGACTAGGCAACGATTGGATATCTTTCCTACGTAAGTACACATTGCCGAGGAAGGCATGATTTCCGTCTTCATAGGAACAGGAACACGACTATTCGTAGTGCGTCCTGACAAATATTCAACTTATGTAACAAGAAGGGACTTTCAAGATCACCTAAAATTAGAATATTTATTCTAAGCAGGCATCTGCAGAATAATTAACTTACCACACACCGACACACCCGGATTGTGCTGTCAAGTTTCGTTTCCAAGTTACAACGTCCCTTCTTTTGGTCATTATAGACTACATGCAAATATTCCTGGTGTTTTCTAAATATTTCTTCTGCTATGCTGGTAATGAGCAATCACAATACACGGTTGTGATTACTGGGATATATGTATTATTCAAAAAGCTGGTTCACTGCAGGACTGAAACCCCATATAGACAAAAGTTTTGATTGTCAAATGTTCCACTACCAAGCCGTATATTGAATGGGTAAATGAAAAGTTTGTTCTAGTGGTAGCCAAACAGACGAACAGAACTTCCTTTCCACTCTTCCTCTGGGATGTTCCATGCTAAAATTAATCAAGTGTTTCAAGTCGTTTCACCTTTTAAACAGAGGTCTACCAGGAGATCGCGTGTGTAGAAGTGTTTTTAGAAATATTTCAGTGAATGACTTATTGGGTTTTGATACAACACGACATTCTGTTCGTTTTGAGGACGAACTGACGGTTCCAAATCATTAGGTCCAATGAAGTCCAAAAGGTCTAAAGGAAGTCACATGTAAGGTCACCAGATGTAATTTGCACAGACGAACGAAATTCTCGAAATGTTTCATTCCGAAATATCATGAACATTTCGAAATGTATCAGTGCTGTTTGCCCCTCTCAGAGAGGACATCGCTGAAGAGCGTGTGATAGCAGTGTTTTAGTACGTCAGTGCCAATACTTTTTGTTTTTTTGCAACAAGACGAGTCGAGAAGTCTCTGAAAAATTACCCAAATGTCACAAGGTCATCAGTTCAAATGAGGTCCAAAGGTCAAATAAGGTGAAGTTGGTCCCCAGATGTTTTGAAACATTTCTTTGAAATGTTTTGTTTGCCAGATATAATTGGCCTTCATGACCTCCAAGCCATTGCCCCTGACACCAAATAATAGAATTTAATTCTCACCAAATGTGCAACCTATATACCTAATCAACTTAATAGATACTCGCCTCCATTAGATATCGTGCTGACAAGGTTTTTGAACTTTGCCCTGCCGTGACCTTGAATAACATAAACTGGAATCAGAGAACAAGAAGGTTTATTCTCACCACATAGGCAACCCACGTGTCTAATTTGAACTTGATACGCGTTTTGGCGTTTATTAGACATCGTGTTGACAACAGCCCAACCTCGTCAAGAGAATACTCCTCTCGTGGACAGAACTCCGAACATGCTAATGATAACAAACGTGTTTATGGGAAACTATTGAGTCATTAGAAGTTGGTACTTAGGAAATTTAAGCCTACTGCTGATTTCGATGTTCACGTGGGACCGAGAGGAGGTTGGGGCTGAATCTCACGTACGCGGTAAGGTATAGTCGCCGTACATACATACATACAATACATACATACATAATACATACATACATACATACATACATACATACATACATCATACATACATACTACATACATACATACATAACATACATACATACATACATACATACATACCTACATGGTGTTTCTATTGCGGCATTTGGAGATTAGCTCGGAGCGTCGGTTGATGATTTTGCCCTTGTAGGCGATTATGGCTAGTTTTTCTTCCAGGCAGAGATTACATTGCCCGGTTGCTCTTTCGAAGGTGTTGGATCTTTTCAGGATGTCCCATCTGACGGTGTAGCTGATTTCTTCTTTCTTGAGGTCCCAGATGTATTTCGATAGTTCTGTGTCTTTTTCGTATTTGCGGTGCCTGAATGACTTAGTGTGGTTTCTGTATCTGTAACACAATAACCAAAACACCAACCGTGCAGGAAAAAGTGATCAACCCGAGACTGTGCGAGGAAATCTTTTTCGTTGCCTGACGATCGCTTCGGCGTGAAACCATTGGTAGCAATCATGGACCGATTCAACACTATGTTGTAAGCCAACTTAGTTTTGTACATACATACATACATACTACATACATACATACATAACATACATACATACATTACATACATACATACATACATACATACTACATACATACATACTCATCAATCTATGCGCTAAGGGGTACCAGCCAAGTACCCAAGTACCTAAGTAGCCAAGGGCCTAATGTGAATTTGCTTTTGCAAGGCTGTAGACGTTTCTTTCAGCAAAAGGTGAATAAATACAGACTGACAATCATTTGTCATCTTCCAAAACAAAAACATAAGCGAAGCAGAATGAGGTTGGTGAAGGATTTCATTATTTTCATTTTGTGCTAATTTGCTTATTACTCGCTCAAGGCTGCTTTCTCTTCGTGCAGAGGTATTCATTGCGACTTGTACATACTTTCAACGAGGCGATGCTTCGCGTCTAGTTCTTGACTACCAATATTAACAAAGTCAATATGACCTGAAGTCGTAATGATTTACCCCGATCTCCTGGCAACTATTGGGCCTACTGTCCCAAAGGTCCGCGTCATTTGAAATGGATTTTATGGTTCGGAGTATACCATATAATTATCCTCTCTCTTGTTCGAATGATCGACCAATCCAACCCAATGTGAATAAAGTGGAGCCACCGTTTGATATAACGACATTATTGCGAGATATTGCCAGGTGTCGAATGCATGAAGTCGAACACGCAGTGGCGTCCCCTGGTTTGTCTGGAGGCACACCTAATGGATAGGCAATCTAAGCGTCCCGATTTAAGAGTTGTTGTGCAAGCTTAAGTCTACTAGGAATTCTCTTCCTCCCGTTTTAAGGTCGGGTTGCTGATAGGAAGATGCGGGGGCCTCAACAGGTGGTTGGAGGTGGGAGTGCGCTTGGCAGGGCATGCAGTTCGTGGACGTGTTGTGTATCTTGAGAAGGAGGGATCTTTTCGCTATTAAGGAATTCTTCACCTTACTGGTGCAGAGGCCCAGTATTAGGGAAGTTGGTTAATGTCTGTGTGGAAGGTTAGTAAACTAGATTCGGGGGCCGGGGTATCAGGTTCCACCACTGGCAGGGCTGTTGTGATAGTAGTCCACGCAATGGTACTAGGCCGGGCAAGCTAGATACTATTAGGGATAGAACTTAGCAAGCTTGTCTTTTCTGCGCTAATGTTCAAAGTATCAGGGACAAATTTGATGAGTTCCACATTTTGGTCAGGAACGCAAGCCTGACGTAGTTGGAGTCTTGGCTAAAACAGTGAAATTCCCTCAGCCCGAAGTTCACGTTCCAGGTTATGTTGCTCAGTAGGCAAGATCGGACAGATGCGCTTCGTGGCATTGGGGTGAAAGTTTTGTTGTATGTGAAGTCCGACTTGAATAAGCATTGAGAAAAAGGATTGGTGTTATTAGTCAATTTTGTTGGTGTGAATTTCCGTCAAATGCTTACGGTATTCCCAGATCCTTCATAGTCGGTGTTGTATATCGTTCTCCTAACAGCTTGAAAGCAATAAAACTCGCTTTTTCCGACATGCTATTCAAAGTTTTCGGTAACCGTATTGTCCAATCCAAAATTGTTCTCTCGCAGCATGTTCATTTTCCGACCAGAAAGCATCATATTTTAGATTGAGTTCTGAGTAGTGATTTAGGTTCCGTGGATAATGTAGAGAGTTTAGGTAAGCTTGGTGCAAGTGATCACGATATCATAGCTTCCGATGTGTCTTGTTCTGTCAAAATTCCACAGAACATTGAGCTCGTTCCTTGTTCTCGAAGGCCGATCTGGAGGGCATTATGGGTTTCTGAGCAATGTAGATCAGTCTATTCGTAGGAAGTTGAATGCTGTTGAATATGGAAGGGTTGCATTGGACGGACGAGTTGACGGAAGATTACGTTCCTTGGAAAACGCGTCGCACTAAGAACAAAAAGCCTTCTTGGATGAAGCGATGTTTTTCTGGCCGTAAAACGTCAAGAGACATCTTTGGCGACTACATCGTTTATGGTTCTTTATCTGATTCAGATTGTTCAAGTTCGCAGAGGGCTAGACACCGTTAGTTTCTGGTGCTAAGTCGATTTCGAGAGGTAGGTTGCCTCTAATGTAAAGGATAATCCGCGTTCGTTTTCCTCTTATGTTAGGGGGAACAGGAAAGCGAGAAAAAATTGGTCCACTGTGAAGGTCGGCTTCAGGTAATACAACAGCGATGTCAGAGAGGCTAGCGTCTTAATAACCATTTGTCGTCGGTATTCACTCGGGAAAATAGGATAATTTCAGCGCCTTGTGATTGGTGTTCTCATATAATTACTATTGGAATATAGTATGTTCGCCGATGTGAACAGAAGAAGCTGCATAGCATCAAAATGGTGAAGCCCCTGGCCCGGACGGGTTCCTCCTTCTTATTGGAATCTTTTGAAACCTTACAAGAAACGTGGTGTTCCGATGATCGGAGGAGAGCAAATGTTCTTCCTATTTTTAGGAGAGGCGATCAGTCTCTCCTTGAATTACAGGCCCGTGAGTCCCATAGTGTTGTATGCAAGGTGTTAGAATTCTCTAGTATCGGGATCATATTGTCGCTTTTTTCAATGGAATATGTCTATTCGGGGTTCCAGCGTGGTTTGGAAAAATCGCTCGTGTTGACTAATCTATTAGCATTAATGAAGGATGCTACTAGTGCAGTTGACACACAGCTTCGTGGTAAACGCTGATAGATTGACATTCGGAAATATCTTATCGCAGAGAGTTATTAATGAGTGGAAGAGCCTTCCGGGAGATATTGTCTGTAAAGAGTGTGATGCGTTCAAGAACGTCTTGATATATTTTTCAAGAATTGTGGGCGAATCTTTAGGAATCTGGATTATTCTTCTCTTCGGGATGTTGTGGCGTCAGGGCCTTTCACCATGATTTTGCCCTATTCACTAAAAAACTAACTGAGCAGAACGACACCATGTTGAGTGACACCCAAGGTGGTCGGAAATGGCCCTTTGAGTGCTCAAGCTGCAATACCCAATCCTGGCATATGAAGATGATACGGAAACCCGATGGACTTGTATCCTCTTCATTTATTTTCTCTACATGGTTTCTTGTCATATTTACCTCGTTACAATGTCCAGCATCTTCCAAACATTTCTGATAGACCATTACTTGATTTTCAGATCTTATACCAACAGTATGCTCAACCCTTTCTCTAGGTTTCCTGGTATGTTACAACTGCCATGCTCACACTACCATATATTTCTACTCCATCGCCACAAGAACCCCGATCGGTGCAAGAGTAGTGTAAACGGTATGTATGAATTCTTATACGATTCGCAGATTGCTAATTTCGATTACATACATCAACATCCTTTCAAGATATGGTTGTATTATAGCGAACACTGATTGGAAACATTTTTCTGCATCATTCTCAATGGTTTTATACTCTCCGATTGGTGTTTGGATAATGTAGGACAATAAAACGGGCTTATGTAAGTCGAATTTCCAAATAGTGAATATCTGTTTGCCAATTCCGATCACTGGAAGTGTAATGAATTACCCAAATGCGATGCCGATTATCGTTTGACACAACTGCCAAGAGGATTTTTTAGAGCAGCTCAATTACCTCAAATGTCTCATAACAACTAATGTTGAATATTGGCCAAAACAAAGAAGATGTTTTTTTTTTACTCCAGGGACAGTCAGAACCACATATGATCAAATACAATCTATGGGGAAAATGGTTGAACGCCGGTAGTTAGTTAGAAGAATTTTGGACCCATAACGACAAAACAAATTAATTGAATGACCAACTAAAGCAATGAGAGGTGAAGTTTGCCAACAAATCTACTTTCCTCCGGAAACTGAACAATGCAACGTAGGCACTACGAATATGAAATTATTTTACCATACATTATTCGGAAAGGTTCTCACTTGATGCATAATTTGTTCGTCGGTAGCACGCCGAAGAAACACCAGAACAGACGTGCTAGAATTAGGAAATATGGCAGAACGCTGGCATCGGTCTTAGCCTGCCAACGCTCACCTCTAACTACGAGGAAAGCTTACTAAAGAAAGTTATTAGCATTATGAGAGGATCTCACACGCTCTTCCCATTCTCACACACAGCACAATAAATGTGGAATCAGGATCAAGTTTGCCATAACAAGAACTTGCAGATTCCGTGATTCCTTCTTCCTTCCAGAGGCTATTCACCTCTTTAACTCCAGAGCTACTAGCACTTGTTTAGGCTACATGGCCATTGATACTGTTTCTTCACTACTCTTCTAGATTTCATTCAAATACTGCTCTACAAACATGGATGCACCACGAATAACTGTGCATCCAGTTTCAAATCCACTTGTTCGTTCTCTCTATACCCCAATTCATTCCCCCCATAATGACATTCTTTCAATGAAGTTAGAATAATTCAACATTAAAAAAATGCTTATTATATAAAAGGTGCAATGAAGGATTTAATATGTCCAACAACCTGCACATGACCAGCCTTCTCAAGTAGTAAATACTAATGCATCCTCTGAATTATTTGGTACAATATTATTCTCTTACGCCTCCTGCATGCACAATAATTCAGTGAGTTGTTCCCAAAACAAGATTGCTTTCATTTCAACTTTGTACTATTTACTTCAGAAGTTCACAGAACAAAACTATAACCATTCCAAACATCTATTACGTCTACTAACTTCTTTGCTCAGCCTGAAGGCATGAAAAAAGAAAACATCTCTGGTCAAGCATGTCCGTATGTGTCTGTATATGACACCCGACGTTATAAATAGGATAATATAACTATACAGAACCTTGCACAAGAACACAGCAATGCATTGTGATTCCTTACTATATGGCTGTCATGGATGTCCATTAGATACTGTACCTGCTTTCTCTTCGTTTGGTCAGACTAATGTATATATACACTGTACATCATATTTGCTGAAATGGATAATGATATTGTTGTCAGGCTGTTTAAGCAACTGGTGAGACCGCACCTAGAGTATTCTGTACAAGTGTGTAATCCCTACTTTGGAAAAGACAAGCAGGGTAATTGAAAACGTTCAGCGTAGGGCAACTAGAATGATTGACTGTCTGGAAAATTTATCCTACGAGAAAGATTAAGGCGTCTAGGTCTAGCTACCATGGAAGTGAGGCGAAATTCGCGGTGACTTGATCCAGGTTTTCAAAATTGTCCTGGACTCGTGGGTCCTTCCACTACTTCTTTGATTTTCCCAATGTTACTGCAAAAAGAGGCCACTGTCTCAGCTTCGTGGCAAGCGCTGCAGAATGGAAATATATGGCTGTCATGGATGTCCATTAGATACTGTACCTGCTTTCTCTTCGTTTGGTCAGACTAATGTATATATACACTGTACATCATATTTGCTGAAATGGATAATGATATTGTTGTCAGGCTGTTTAAGCAACTGGTGAGACCGCACCTAGAGTATTCTGTACAAGTGTGTAATCCCTACTTTGGAAAAGACAAGCAGGGGTAATTGAAACGTCAGCGTAGGGCAACTAGAATGATTGACTGTCTGAAAACTTGATCCTACGAGCGAAAGATTAAAGCGTCTAGTCTAGCTACCATGGGCTGAGGCGAATTCGGGGGACTTGATCCAGGTTTTCAAAATTGTCCATGGACATGATGGCGGTCCTTTCACTATCTTTGAATTTTCCAATGTTACTGCAAAAAGAGGCCACTGTCTCAGCTTCGTGGCAAGCGCTGCAGAATGAACTATATGGCTGTCATGGATGTCCATTAGATACTGTACCTGCTTTCTCTTCGTTGGTCAGACTAATGTATATATACACTGTACATCATATTTGCTGAAATGTGTGTGGGGGTTGTGACTACGGGGTGTATCTTTAGTATCAGCTTCAAAATGTGGTAAAATATTGACACCCATAACTAACTGCTAATGGAATAGCAGCATTTCCTAATACTTTTTTTTTTTTTTTGAAATATTAATCACTAGTTGAGGTCAGTGACCCAACTGATAATTATTTTCTCGTTCGTTTACTCATGAGAACTTGGATAACTTGGTGACCTAGTTGTCGGGGTTTCTCAGATAGTATTGGTATAATATGGTGTGTTCGCCTGGTTTAGTAAGGAGAAAATGACACGGCAGAAGCTCAAAAGTGATAAAACTCCTGGTCTGACGAGTTATCCGTTTTACTAAAATCCTTACGCCGACGAGTTGTCTTTCCAATTAGCTATTATTTTCAATAAGACTCTCCAAGAAGGTATTGTTCCGGATGATTGGGGAGAGCAAATATTTCTGCTATTTCAAAGAAGGTAAACGGTCTCTTCCTTGTAATTACAGGCCAGTCGGTCTTACTAGTTGTGTCTGCAAGGTAATGGAATCAGTCTCCGGGATCATATGGTGATTATTCCAATTGGCATAGTCTGATTAGGGATTCTCAGCATGGTTTAGGAAAAAATCGTTCGTGTTTGACCGATCTCTTGGAATTTATGGAAGATTTTTACATGTCTGTTGATAACTGCAATGCTGTTGATATAATTTTCCTGGACTTTCAGAAAGCTTTTGACAAGGTTCCTCATGAGCGTCTCTTGCTCAAGTTTGAAAGCTTTGGCATTGAGGGGAATGTCCTTGAGTGATTCGTGGTGGCTCCATTAATAGTTGAACAACGAGTTGTCATAATGGGCGGTCGTCTTCTTAGCAAAAGGTCACTAGTGGTGTTCCCAGGGATCAGTTCTTGGGCCGTTACTCTTTCTGGCGTATATTGACGATCTTGAAGGTTCTGTTCATTCCAGGGTTAAGAAGTTCGCAGACGATACCAAGGTGTATCGGGAGGTCGGTTCGAATGATGATGCTCCAATTGTTCAAAGGATCGGATATAGATTTTCAAATGGTCTTCCGACTAGCAAATGTTGTTCAATGTCGACAAGTGCAAAGTTATGCATGATTGGTTTTCACAATCGCAAACGCTTCCTTCAAGTTGAATGGCCAAATATTCAGGAGATGATTTCGGAAAAAGATTCTTGGGGTTTGCCTTGGTCCTTCTTGAAACCTTCCAAGCCGTGTGCCGGAGAGCTGCTTTAGAAGAGGTAATTGGATTCTTGGCTTGATTAGACGTCACTTCAGTTTTTCTTGATTAATGATATTGTTGTCAGGCTGTTTAAGCAAATGATGAGACCGCACATCGAGTTAGTTTCTGCTACAAGGTGTGAATCCCTACTTGGAAAAGACAAGCAGGTAATTGAAAACGTTCAGCGTAGGGCAACTAGAATGATTGACTGTCTGAAAAAATTTATCCTACGAGGAAAGATTAAGGCGTCTAGGTCTAGCTACCAAGGAGCTGAGGCGAATTCGGGGTGACTTGATCAAGGTTTTCAAAATGTCCATGGACTCGATGGCATGTCCGTCCACTAATTCTTTGAATTTTCCAATGGACTGCAAAAAAGAGGGCACTGTCTCAAGCTTCGTGCAACGCGCTGCAGAATGACATCGTAAATATTTTCCGCGCAGAGAGTGGATCAATGAGTGAATTAGATTCTAAAAATGTTGTTTTGTCTAAGAGGGTGAATGCGTTCAAGAACCAGTCTTGATTTATTTTTCAGGAAATCACGGGCGAATGTATTTAGAGTTTGGTTCATTTTTGCCTTCCTGGGATGTTGTGGCTTTGGGGTCGTTTATGGGATATATCCGTCATGACATTGAATCACTGAACTAAATAAACTAAACTGATTTACGATGACGAATGACTACGCAAAAGTTGTTCTTTTGTCATCCTTCATATCATTTACATGAATATAGACAGCAATGTCAAACATTGAATGCCGCTCGTTCAAAATGTATCAACCTGCAATTTTGGTGGTCTATAGACATCATTTAATAGACTACATTGATGCATACGCTACAGCTAGATCACCATTGCTGCACTGTTTTCCGCTCCACATGCTGCTAGATCAATACCAAGTGCAATCTATATGTACCAAGTGCACTTAGATTGCAAGTCTTGGTATGACTAAATCTTGCTTCTGCTGTGAACCCAGGACCCTTCAAATATATGTGAAACTATACTCTGCCACCAGGACAGGTGGTCTGCAATCAAATGCTAACATTCACTGTTATTCGGACTCTGATGTTATGACATCCCACACGAAATGACCTCTGCTGTCTATTAGAATAAAGATTCTTGAAGCTGACAATAATACAATGAGGCGTAATGTTGTTCTAGGAATTTGACGACGCTCTCTTAATTGTGAGAAATGTAAACATGTTATTAAGTCATAAGTTAGGGTGACGTTGTATGAATATTATAATGACACTCAGAGTGTAAGGAATGGTCACGCTCGCGTGCCAGATCTCGTAGGCGGCGCTATGCTGCGTTACATAAGTTCCCGCGGCCACAGCCGCCACGTTGTCCGGAAACTGTGAGCCGTGGAGTTTTGCAAGAAAAAGTCTCCAGATTTATTTAAGTCGTGCTAGGGTCGGTTAGGTTTTGCTAAGGTTTATCACGGTTATCAGTGTTGGGTCGTGCGTAGGGAGAAGGATGTGCCTGGCTACTCACAGGCGCAGTACGTTTCAGACCGCGGTTCTACAACGTATGTCATGCCTTCCTTACGGCATATCACGTTCAGTGGGGTTCTATTAGTTCTCACGTTCTGTTCATTTTCTCTTCTTCTTTGGTGGGACTGCACAAAATTCAATTAGGAACAAACGATCAGGTTGGGGGTGTGCAGGTGCTACTAAACGGGAGGGAGTGCTAGTCCCGATGCTGGAGCCTCAGGTGTCGTTCACACCAGCTGTGAAGTTCGCTGGGGCTGAAATACTTGTAATCTCATGCGGCAAGTTGTTCCAGTCCCTGGTGGTCTTGGAATGAAGGGTATTTGTTATCAGTCCCGACGTGTGTGATGATGCTCAATATAATTGTGCGGTTGGAGCGGCGGGTTCACGTTGGGCTGGCTGAGGTGATCATGAATAGGAATGGCAAGGTTGCCCCCTATGGCTTTGCTGAAAAGTAGTAGAGAGCCTGTTAACTCCATCCTAAGTGGTCAAATGATCCACTGAAGGTCGAACAAGGGCAGATGCCACTGTAGGGTACCAATCATAGTTGTTGTGTACCATTATGGATGCAAGTGCTCTGACCCTTGCCAAGCTTCTGAGTGAGCTGACAGATGACGGGTCCCAAGACAGAGGAACAGTATTCAATGATTGGACGGATGAGGTGAGGGTCTTATAAAAACCTCTGCTTTGGTGTCGCTAGTACAGAGTTTAGGTTTCGACGAACGAAGCCAATTGTGTTGTTAGCAGCAAGTGTATTCTGTTTATGTGATTATCCACTTCAAATCATGTTGTATGTCAACACCAAGGTGGTAAGTATGCGAGCTGTGTCTTTAAGAATGGTGCTACCCAAGTTGTTGTAGTTAGTTAAATATAGGGGATCTTACTAGCGAGATACGAAGAACGTTGCATTTTTCAGCATTGATTGAATTTATTTGCCATGTTTGGTCAAGGCTGCATAGAGGTAAGGTCACTTGTAGCAGATCAGAGTCTTGGATGGAATTAATGGCTCTATAAAGAACACAATCGTCACCAAACAGCCTAACAGTTGATGTAGGGGGTTGGCAAATCATTTTATAGGTGTTTTGAACAAACAATGGCCTAAAACGGTACCTTGCGGAACACCAGAGGTTCAAACACTGCCCATTGAGAAAACTCCCAACCCAACACCAAACGTGTTTGCGGTTTTTGAGGAAAGCGGCAGGATATCCACCTATCATTGTGCAATCAAACCCAGACTGGTCGAGTTTCAAAAGAAGCGGTTGTGTGGAACGGTGTCAAATGCCTTTGAAAAGCCATGATGATGACATCAGTCTGTTTGCTCTTGTTTAGAAAGAAAGCCAGATCATGGTACGTCTTAATCAGTTGGTTTCACAGAATGTCTTGTCCCGAAACCCGTGCTGTGTGTTGTGTGAGAATACTATGGGGTCAAAATGAGCCATTATGTGCGATGATGAACAATATGCTATAAAAAACTTACTCGTGACTGAAGTCAAGGAAAGGGTCGTAATTGCATGGCTGTTCACGAGGCCCTTATGAATTGGGAAATGTTTGCACCCTCACGTCAGCAGGGAGTTCGACTGTCCAAAGAGACTTGAAATGTAATGGCCAACATGGGGTCTAATTCAGTGGCATACTCTTTTAGGACCCGGGGGGTAATTAGTTCAGGGCCAGTAGCTTATTTGGGATTTAGGTTTGCAAACACGTGTCAGTTTTTCCACCCAATTCACAGTAACAAAGATCTTGGGCATGAATGGATATCTATCGACCAGAGGTGGCAGGGTTTCCATGTTTTCTTTAGTGAAGACAGAGTGAATTGCAGGTTCAGAAGCTCGGCCTTTCTGTATAATGCTCAGAGGACCCAAAACTCCCGGCGTACCTTGAGTGTGGAATTGCCAGTGTGTTTTCCTCAGTTTGTGGACCAAACGACAGAATTCTTTTTTTGAGTCCATTAAAGTTCATATTATAGTTCCGGTATGCTTGTCTTGTGATTGTGGGTAGATCTCCTAGATTCTATAAAAATTTCCCAAATCCTCGGATTTTGACTGGCCCTAGCCTGTTGTAGGCTTTTTGTTGTTTCCTAAGAGGATCTCTGTTTTTCTGATTCGCCATGGGTGCTATTTTCACTAGTAATCATTTTAGTTGGATGTGAATATTTCAGTATCTCCTGGAGCGTGGTTTGAAATCTCTCCAAGATATGTACATTGTTGGGGGGTATCTTTACAGTCATGACTGAATATGGTCAGATCATTCCTCATGTTTTCAAGTGTGAGCTTTCTTGTAGAGGGATTATATGGTTTAGTGACAGAATTTAGGGTTGAGGCTGATGGTAGGCATTGAGAATTCAATCAGGTCAATCAGACCAGGAATTAATGTAGATTTCAACGAGGAGGGTTTGTTTGTGAAAAACAAGTCAAGAATATTGCCTTCTCTTGTAGGCTCAGTAACAGCTGAGTTTAGATCAAAAGTCTCAACAATTATCTAGCAATGTTGACTCACGTTCCTGTGGATGAGTATGGGTAACTGATGAGTGGAAGTCAGTCAATCCAGAAGATTGAAGTCTCACCCAACCAAACAGTATCGAAGCAGTGAGTGATATTCAAATGAGACAAGGATTGTCTTAGTTATTTAGGATAATCAAGATCAGTTTGTTTGTGGTGGGCGGTAGAGGGCACAATGTACAATGTTTTGAACCAACAAGCTGGATTTGTGTCCAAACAATTTCACAGTCTGTATTAGGGTTGACCAATCGGTGTATACGAGATCTCTTTTGGACAGAAATCAGAACCACCACCAGACCGTTCATTTCTATCCTTCCTAATCAGAGCATTTTTAGGAATTTTCATGATCTGTGAGGGTAGGTCAGCCAAGTCTCAGTAACCTTATTCACAAGGTCCGGTTGTGCGTTTCGAGGCAGCCCGCCAGATCCAGGTACCTTGTTTTTCACGGTATGAAATTCACAACCTTGGCCATAAAGTCCGTGTACATGGTTTCCTCCCATTTGTTCTTAAACGGGTTTTAGGAGACGAGGTCGCCATTGGGGGGTCAATATGACTCGCCGAGAGAATCATTTAAGCTACTAAAGATGTTCTGTTGCTGTTTAAGGTCGACCACGGTGGAAAAGGGAGGTACTGAAAGTTGGCATACCCACAATACAAACACATCCAAGATATGTTGAGTTCCACAAATTTCATAATTAATAGGGTTTACCCCATGCAGGATGCGCGTGATCCCAGCCATCACACTCAATCGCATGTATCGCTTTATGACTCCAGGGTAGTGGCTCGTTGGCATATGGAACTAGGAAAGTTAGAAGAGTCGGGTCCAGGAGTATCTCACAGTCACCAGCCTGCATGAGTAGGAGGAGGCATAAAACAGCAGGGACATTTTCTGATTTCCAGATTCACCAATGGACATGAATTTTATCATGAGACAAATTAGCATAACTGGTATGAAACCTGGTAGAAACTGGAGTGTGTGTGGCTGAGCATGTAAGCTTGGTTCAGGGGCCAAGCTAATGAAAGCCTAGGGTTTGCAGACAAAAGCCCACCCGTCATTAAAACGGCCTTTTTTGTTAACGAAAACTCATGTGTTTCACGAAAAGAGAGACCTAGGCAACAACAGTACTGCAATGAGAGATCGCGGTTGCGGTGTGGTACACAACAACAAACAATAAAACCAGGAGAGGCTCATTTTCGGGTAGTAAGGCGCCATCATTAGCATCGGGTGGATTTCCAATCAATTCAGATGTGCGGGGGGACCATAAATCACATCGGCCTATGCCTACGGCTGTAGGCCCAGGCCATAGTAACAACAACACAGTAACCTAAGGGAAAGGCTGGGGATAAGCCATTAATGGACACAAGGTTAAACTAAAACCTAAAACACAAACAACCACAACCTCAACTAACACCAGTAACACTAACAGGATACTCCATGAAGAGGCCAAGCAGGCATATTCCACAGGATCTTGATGTAGGAGACTTAATGTTACGGTTCGGCTATGGGAGCCTAACATAGGGTAAATAGAAGCTTGAACCTGACAATAGTTCATGCAATATCATTCTTGAATTCAGCAAAATAAAGCATTGATGCATGAAACTAAAACTGGAATATAAAGTTCCTGAGGGCAATATCACAGGTGGATGCGAAACAGGTGATGAAAGATTTAATCAAGCGATGTTGGGGATTAGGAAGGCGGAATCCAGAGATGAGAGATGATTAAAGAAGGACCTGCACTGCTGCCAATGCCACACACCTGCAACATCTACATACTGACAAGTGTCGGCCACGTTTGACAAGTTCTTCAAGTTGTGAGGAGGCTTGCGACGGAGGTAACGAGTAAACGGGTAGCTTCTTATACAGTTTGTGCTCACGCGTATACAAAAGAGGCCACGAGCATCATCAGTCAAAGTGACAGGAGACTTCGATTGAGATCACATTATGAATGACTAAGAAGATTTTGTATTTGCTTGCTGCTGGGAGCATTACACCAGGCGTGCACGATGACAGATACACGCCCAGTCAGGGAAATGCTATCTGAAGTATTATAGAGTAGTATGCCCCACCAATAGTTAGGCTAGGCCCCTGACTCGAGCCTCACGAGGTTCACGTAAACATTTGCGTTATTTATAAGAAAATAGTTTTACAAAACCTTTTCCGCAATAATAATAATTTAGGAGTATTTAGCACACAAAGTAAACTGCAATAATAGAGAGATAAACGAGTTCATTACCTTCTTACCAGAATAGTATGTTGCTGAGGAGTGTCTTCTTTTTCTCACGTTTCGAAATGTTGAGGTCTACGTTCGACGTACTGTATTTGGTTGGTACCCATGGTAACTACGGGGGGGGGGGGGGGCGGGCCGCGTCAGACTGTACAGAACGCAGTACGCCCATCTTGCCGGGCCCGTGACCGTTCACACACCAAGACAATCGTGATTGATTAGTTAGTAGGTCGAGTCTCGTCTATCCGAACATGCTCAGTGATCAATCTCCCGCCAGTATCACGATCTTGCGGCAAGGTTTATGCTTCCTCAAAACTGTTAAGGTCCTGAATTGCGATTTGAACGATTTGATTTTTCCGAGCAAAGTAGTCACAGGTCCCCCAACTGGCTTAGTTAGTATGTCTCAATGCTTCATCTCAGAGCGATCTTTCGCTGGAGCTTCTTCTTGGAGTATCGCGACGTGACCAAAAAAATCTCAAACGTCTCTATGTTGCTACTACGGAAGACCAAGGATTGATGGTCACATCATAGAGTTCGTCGTTGGTATCCAATTGTTATTGCACGTACTCTGATGTTGAGAACATGCGGAGTAGTCTTCTCTGGGAAGAAGGGTCAATTTTGTGATCAGATCTTCGTTGATACCCCACAGTTCGCAATTATAAGAAAAGTACTCGCTGATAGGCAGTGAAAATCTGGTTTGATGCCATTCTATTACTCGTTGCTCTTGAAAATTGTTGAATTAGAGTGTGAAAGCGTGTTGGTTATACCAATTCTTTGTTGATGTCTTCTTCCCGTTCCTAACCAAACTTCTACATAGTTATATTTCTTCCAACCTCCATTGCCATTTCTTGTGGATTGAAAATTTGAAAATTTCTCAGTTTCGTCTGTTATTTTTAGATTTCTTCCTGTCAGTTTCTCAGTCACTCGCTCTGCGATGTCTTGTATATATGTTCACCAGTCGATGCCCAAGAGATATCATCAGAGTATTGTTGGCACGGTGAGAAGCGGTATTACTATTTGCCGCCTGTTGTAGTCATGATCAACTAACTGAGATGGTTGGATAACTGCATCAATGTCATCTTCATCCGATTTCAAAGAGTTTGCCAGGTATGTTATGAAGAATAATACACTCGCACTTTCACCTGGGGGACCGATGTTCGTGCTGAAAGGATTTCCTAGTTTGCCGTCTAATTTGACCGCGGAATGCCGCTAATTTCTGTCAAGGCCTATTACGCACTATCATCACGTTTTGTTGCGTTCCCGTTTTACTACGACCTACGTGACTGCCGTGACTGCCGTAGCAAATTTTTTGACAGTTTAAAAATCTGGTACGGCATCCTCGGTATTGTCCACGATGCCTATCCCGACCCTCTGGGGTGTGTCACGTCTATCCAGTTGTGGTCACGGTCGCCTAAAACGTGGTTGCCGTGGCCGCCAGGGAACATAGTGAGGCGCAGCATTAGGGACCATAGCCTCCGAAGGTGTAATTGTACACAAGCTAATTGCGAATCATGATGTTCATGGGTGGATCCGTATAAAAGGGTCGTGTCGCGCCGATAACTGGCTCGTCTGTCGGATGGGGACGTTTAAATAGCGATCCGGGCGCAGGAATCTCACCCCTGTCTTGTATAGGGCATCTTCGAAGAGTAGGCGAATCGCCGGTGTCCTCCACACCAAACTGGAGACCTCTCACATTTACGAAGTCATTAGCTGAAGACCTTCGGGTGGGAGCATACACGAGGCGTATGAGAAGTAAGAACGATAACGTAAATGGAGTAAGTCAAACCTGGAGCCTCTACACTTCCGACTAAAAACTTCCTTAGTCAGCTGAAGCACCTTCGAGTGGAAGCATAATACGAGGCGTATAAGTATAAGTAAGCCGATAGGGAAGTCAGTATAGTCAGAAGCGTACTACAGTAGAGTAGGCTAGGGTGAAGTGGAGTGAAGTAGGAGAAGACGGAAGATTACTATGTAGAGGACATTCTTAAAAGTTATCCCAATTTCTTCGGCACAATCATATTATTTTTATATAAGAAGATCATTTCCGTGAATCAGATATAAAGAAACGGTTACAGTCCAGGGACTTCCTGTTCGTTTCATGAGTTTTATTTATATGGAAGGAACATACATTGACAATTATGGACGATTATTTTAATTCCCCTGCAAGAGGAGCGTGGCTACTAATTCGAATCGGGGAGCTTATCCGAGTGGCGTGCGAAACCCCGATTGCGGATCCGCCTCACCGAGGCCGGCAAACCAACAAGAAATTACACGACATTATGTTCCCTTCTAAAGATACATGCAGAAGTACTCCGTATATGTTCGTGCTGTACATACAGCAGTCTGCTCTGATCAATGTCATCAAATCAAGGTGAAATCTGGGAAACATTTCTAGACAATGGAAAAAATGCTATTCTAACAAACCACAGGTTTGCTCCCTATGTGCAACATCTCAATTCTTACTTCAGCTTTCACAAGTATGCAAAGATGGAAGAATATAATCAGGAAATGAACTATAATAATTCTCTTCACCTAAGTCGCTTCCTTGCCAAAGGCAAAAGTGACTCATGCGAGCGATGGTTGCAGGACGTGTGTATGTATGTCTGCGAGCGCGTTGTTTGTATGTATGTG
This sequence comes from Sclerodactyla briareus, assembly GCA_026419785.1. Lineage (NCBI taxonomy): Eukaryota > Metazoa > Echinodermata > Holothuroidea > Dendrochirotida > Sclerodactylidae > Sclerodactyla > Sclerodactyla briareus. The sequence continues at coordinate 52,041 of JAODTK010003220.1, read as the reverse complement.
TCTCCGCCCCTTTTAAACACGATAACTTAGGACAGCAAAGGAGTGATCCTTGTTATGAGGGTGTAATATGAAATAGATGATCCCTTATGTTTCTGGGTCTCGCCCAAGGTCAAAAGAGGTCAATATCTGAAAACTTTGTAAAACTTACTCATGACCAGCAAGGTGGTAGAGCTTTATACGTAGTATGTAGGATGGTTATATGAAATAAATGACCCAATTGTTTTCCGGTCTGGATACAACTTTGTAAATACAGAGGATAGGAAACATTGCACTACAACCATACTTGCTGTGTAGCTTGAGCATATGGAGATGATCCCTAGATGATCCCTAATTGTTTTTTTTGGTCTGGTAGCAGGTCCTCAGAGAACAAAGTCTGAAACCTGTAAATATGATATCTGAACACAAACATGTGAGAGTTGACACGTAAAAACACCTTGCAAACAAGACACCTATGAACAAAAAGTGTAAGGTTGGTCCATGGTCCCTACGTGGCATGTAAGTTGGCCATAAGTAGGCTGAAGTCACAGAGAACAAAGTCTGACAACTTTGTAAACACAATAACACAACGCAACGTGAGCAGTTCATAACTTGATATGGGGATTTATATCGAGTGAATGATCCCTAAATCGTTTGTTAGGTCTGGTTCGCAGTTCAATAGGTCAAAGGAGGTCAGAGGTCGTAGTCGGAAACGTTGTAAAACGGATAACTACTACCGAACACAAAGGTGTATAAGGCAGAGGTTGGGGATAGGTTGGGTCAATTCACCAAATATGTTCAAGTCGAGTCACAGCAAGGGGGGGGCTCAAAAATGGTGCATTCAAAGTCATTTCAGCAGTCACGGTACAAACTCATGGGAGCAAGCACCCCTTCATGGTCAAGTCACCAGCATTTTTTTTGTCAATTTTCTCTGGTAGAAAGCCCATGCAATCAAACGTAATCCATTCCAATTCCTCACATTTCATTCTTAATTTAGATGTCTCCTCATATCGAATAATTTCAATCGCGAGTGTGGAATGCCTGCATTCTAGTTTGATGGTGTTTGTTGTTTTGAACTTTTAGAGGCACTTTGTTGGTTTGTGTACAATTCCGTCACTGATACGTCGCAAGGTTTGTGTTTTAATATAACCACTTAACTGGCGTTATTCACGGCCACACGTTTGGTTACACGTTTTACACCATCAAACACGACGACTGGCAATGGGCGTCGATCCGCTTTTGAAAAGTGGGGGGGGGACACCGAATACAAACGTACCATCTAAACGTAGCGCCACCATGGTTGGCGCGAAGCGTACAAGAAAATTTTAGCTTTTCATACCTCCAGATCGCCGGAAACGGCACTTGCCAGACCGATAGCACCCCTCTCCATGTGTGATTTGAGTAAGAGACAGACAAAAATGTTGTCATTGTGCATACTAGATTATTTACCGCATATCACACATGGTATTTTGTTACCTTTCTACTCGGCTTCGTTGCGTGGGACCCAGGGGTCTGCCTAACGGTCTCTGGTGGGATCGAAGTGAAAAGCCCATAGGCGTACGGGACCATTCCAATTGGGGATCAGTAAATATTTGGCTGAAAGTTACAAGTCAGCATCGAAGCGCTCCCGAGCGCGCGAAGGCGCTGCGGAAATTTTTTTGCGTGGTTTCCGGCATTGTATCGACAAAGGGTCCCAGAAATTCAGACCATTTTTCACCTTGCCTTTTCTCCTTTCCACAAATTTTCAAAAGGATTTTCGCCCGAATTTTCATCTCAACAATTGAGGGGGGAGGGGGGCAGTCTGCCCCAGGCTTTCTGAAATTACTCGACGGAACAAAATTATTCGAAGCATGACAGTCGCATATTCACACGCTGATGAAATACGCCTCTTGCACTATGTAATGCATTTGGGCCATTCGATTTAAAAGTCGAGCACTCGGTAGGAAACATGGTAATCCTTCACTTTCGTCCCTAGTGGGGTCGAGATCTTCATCTGGGGTCCGCACCTGAATTAGTGGACTTCAGATAATTTCCAACGCGATATTGTTCGGATTGGACAATATTGAATCATTTTAGACGATCAATCAAATTAGGATTACACTGTGAACCACACCGCACACCCATATAATAAAATGACCCGTGCACTGTAACTTCACAGGTCCAGTAAATTGGGGCAGAACAACTTACCCAGACTAAATGGTTAGTGGATTTTCATTTGCAGTTTTTGATGCCCCAAGACTTATATCAGCAGTATTATGCGCCGCGAAAATTCGGCCACCAAATCCAAAATTAACAAAAAACTTTTCATTTTTACTATTCCCCCCATTTCTTCCATTATTTTTTCTCCGAATTTGGGTATTTTCGTTCGTGTTCTCACTCTCAAATTATATCCTGCAACCCGGCCCGACCCAGTCTCGAATATAAGAACTGATTTGGCTAAGGGTTCTGTTCGCATCCGTGATATACTTAATCATCTTACTATATTGGCATAGATTGCAAATCACTTAATTGGGGTTGAAAAAGTTAATGAAAATAAATGTTCCCAATATTAGCAATTACGGTGCATCTGCTAGGACTATTTTCCAATCCAAGGGCGCGTCTTTGTGTGGTCGGACCCCCAACTTTTTGGAAGTAATCCGCTTACTAGGTGCTTTTCATCTTGACACCTGGGCCAATCAACTTTCAGCAGAGTAGTTATTGTGCCCTGAATAGTACGCCAAGCAGTGTCGATGCCAGTGCAAGCGTGCTGAGGCACATGGTGGACAATTTGGTCCTCATGCAGTCGTAGTCGACTTGCCGAATAATAAATTCGAAAGGAGAAAAAGTGTATGAGCTTGTGGCCTAGGCGTACGGGCCCTTTCGTTTTAGCAGAACATGATTTGCCTAAATGACAGAAAAGCAGCCCCGGCGCGGAGCGCGCGAAAAAAATTGCATGTTTTTCGGGCGTTAGATTGAAAATTCAGGACAGTCAGCAGGCATTTTGGGCATGTCTTTTCACTTTTGCCTTTTTCGGTCCAGATTTTCCCCGAATATTGGCAATTTTTGCCCCGGAATTTCTCATCTCAGAATACTTTGCGCTCTTCAAGGGCACGACAATTGTAAGTATGAGCCAGAGACAAAGCAGTTTGGATTTACAAGTTATTGAATAGTGAAAAACAAACCTATGTAGCCTAGTTACTCTTTCCAGACGGAGTCAGCTTCAAATTGATTTTGGAGTGAAGGTTTATTTTCGCCATGCGAGATTTAGTAAGTGCCATGTGATTCATGTTGCAGAAAGAAGAAAGAAAACTTAGAATCCGTCACTGAGTCTAGATTTATGTTTCACTCTGTCGGCAGCAGTAGTGAAATAGCATAGGACAGTTATGACTAGGAGGAGGGGGGCCAACATTTTTTAGGGCCTGGGAGGGGGTCTCAGGCAGTCAGGGTTTACCCGTCCCTTTGAAAGTTTTGGTTTAGCCAGTGCAAATTCATGCTCTGAAATGTGATTTTTTTTAGTGCACAATGTTGCTTGTCACAAGGGCAGTAAGTTCTTGTGGTTTGCTTGAATCTAACTTCCAAGACCACCTTAGTTGGGGTCTGGGTCTAGGGGGAAAAGGGCCTATTCATTCATTCATATTCATTCCTATATAGGCGCATGACAAATGTAGGGAATATCCGCCGCGCTCCACAATGTTGCGTTTGTCTCGTTTAGGATTCATGGGGCCACGAAGTTTTGTTGAAATTTAGTGCAAGGATATATAGTGTTCAAATTGGAGTGCCATCGTCTATCGATTGCCTTCAGGGCTAGAATGCGATGTCTAGGGAGCAATTTGTAAACTATAGTACAGAATTAACAAAATTGCCAATCAAAATATTTTTTCACGGAATCTATTAGCTATGTGCACGTGCTTCACAGTATGACAGCGAAACGAACAAAACCAAACCATCAGGGATACCGAAACGGACAAGATTTTGCATATTCGTGGAATCGATAAAATCACATAGTCCAAACTTGACAAGATTGACAAAATTTTATGACTCATCATCGGGCTTCGACAAGGAGAGATCGGCAATTGCTGACATTGTGGGCCGTTTATCCACTTTGGAGTTGTAATGCCTGAATGGTGCTTTCTCTGCCAAAGCGGTTGTTCCTCGAGCTGCAAACTTGCTTTTACCTCCATAATGTGTTGGAGCAGTCTGACTCCTCATCCGCCACTTATGCCAGCGCCCATTCGTGTTATAATCAAGGGAATTGTTGTGAATCTACCTTGTTTAGAAAACAAAACGCCCACTATAGAAGTAATAGTTACAGGTCGTCTGCACGCGAAGCGCGCGGAATTTTTGAACAATCGGGTTCGGAATAAGGGCACTGTGGTCTTTGTGAGGCTGCTTTTCAATATCTTTCAGGCCGCACAGCCACTTTTAACGGATAAGTGTGTAAACGGACATGTAATTTCGTTCGTCTTCATCGAGGATAAAAAGTGGGGGACATTTGATATGATGCCCCCTTTCCACTTCGAAAAGTGGGGGGGGGGACGTGTCCCCCTTGTCCCCCAGGATCGACGCCCATGGCTACTGGCGATCTCTCACCAGCTACCTGAGTGGTTTTACTACTACACTGACAACCAAATGATTTGTCGGGGCTACCCTTGACCTTAAACTTGACTATAATTTTTCACATGAAACGAACGAGGGCGCAGCCACCTGCAATCAATTGATTCAAAGGTGCAGGAAGCCAAGTAAGACTCGTCGAGTACTCTGCCGTATGATTCGTCGATAACACGCAGCGGCGGAAAATCGTTTCGTTTCTCGACTAGTGCTCGATAAAATCGAAGCAGGCCTAGGGTTGGACCAATCTCAACCTGCCTCCCGAGACCGCAATGTTACCGTCTCATCTGAAAAGGAACCTACAGACCCTAGAAACCTATGCACAAGTCCAAGGCATCACATCGGAACCATGACGTGAAGACCAAAACTCGCCCATCGCGACTGCAAGTGAGTCACCATGATGAAAAACGTTCAGTAAAACTGTTTGAAACACTCACCCAAATCCCCTCCACTCTTCGGTTGGGAGTCGCTCCTAAATATTAGGGGAGGGTCACGCGCCATGACCCTCCTGCCCAGGGTTACGATATCGAAAATTAAACCATTTGATTGACACGCATACCTACGATATCGTTGGTAAAATCTTGAAGGTGCCAAAGTTATGTCGGACTGCCAAACGACATTGTGGTTTCTATTGAACGAAGAATTAGGTGTGATTTATGACAGCCAAACTGCAATCGCAGGTAAGAATTCAGTATCGGATCACCATGTATATGGCATTTCACACCGGACCGAAGCCTTCAATCGCAATTTGGTTAACAATGACAGTGATTTGGCCGCAATTGCAAGAGGCGTAAATATATACACTAGATGGCATCCTAAAGATCCCATGAGATGTCACCAATCGGCAAGGATGCGTTTGTTCCTCCTAAGTATATGAAAGAGTAAGGGGGGAATACAGACGATGCATCTGTTCGGTAGGACGAGTAAGAATACAGACAGTGCACTCTGTTCGGGGTAACAAATAGCTATCTCGTAGTTAGTTCTCAGAGTTTTAAACAATTTGCACCGGTACTTATTTCCATGTGCTAACCGTAATAGAGGGCACGAAAACTGAAAAACACGGTTAAGAGAGCATATGTGTAAACGAAAGAGAAAAATGGCGACGATTCTTATCCGCCTTCGATTAGGTTGTTACTATGTGCTATTTTACTCAATTTCAGTCGGTGTTGGATATACTACGCTGGTCGTCAGAAAACCGCTCACGAATATTTCCTTGCCGATAGATCGATTCATTGGTTAACCTGTGTAGCAGTTATCCATATCAGTAAGTGCCCTATCGGCCATTACTTTTCTGATCACTTCGGCGTTGGCCTACTACAATGGGGGCCGCTGGATACTGGTTGTTCCTGCTAAACCGCATTCTATCAGAGCGATTACAGCCACCGTTCTAACACCTTTGTTCTACAATTTGAAAATCACCAGCATCTACAGTACCTGGAGAGCGGTTTATTCGGTTGTTCGATATATTTGCAGTCCTTAGTCATACGTGTCCACATTCTCATCCTGGGAGTGGTGTGTACTCGCCTGCCTTGGCACTCAATGCGGTTTCCGGAATCGTAATCGCGGGGTCGATTCTTCTGTCGTATCATTTGTCTTCTACATCACTATCGATCGAGGATTAAGCTGTCATCGGAGTGACTTCTTCAGGTAAAGGTTTCCCCTTTTAAACATATCGGGACCTTGTTTCAGTTTAATGGGTGGTGGTAGGGTGAAGCACGTAGGATTGCCTCCTCAATCGTAACACCTTTTGAATTAACAGGAAATGTAAACATTACCATAGGTTATAAGAATGACTAAGGACAGTGGCCGATGAGCCAGTTGTGGTACTGTATATCATTAAGGAGGCCCAATAGGTTCAACTATTTATGCGGGAGTGTAACCACCGGTCACGCGAAGCGTCAAAATTGTTCTTTTCTGGAAGTTGCTCCTCAATTGCACTGCAGGGAATGGGGCAAACTCCCAATACTTTTCCGGCTGTTTGGTTTATGATGTTCTGGCGCATTTTTTTTTTTTAACGTGGTGGGGTTCTGACGACAAGAGGGACAAGGGCTCACTTTTGTATGGTATCCTTGCCAATCAGAAGGATCGAACCTATTCGCTGCCCTGCAATATGCAGGGCCTGATACTTGCCGTCCTCATTTTCATGCCCTGCGAATCCTTCATCAGGTACCCCCCCACCCTTAACTGTGAGGTGGGATCATCACCTCAGACGATAACTTGCAAATTGCCTACCCCTCGTTTTGTCCCTTCTTCCAATCATCCCTTGTGATACTTTCATGTCATGTCATGGATAAGGAAGCGACCAGCGAGACGCCTTGAGAAGGCACAGTTACATGTACTATTTGCTATTATGCACATACGACGATCCACATACACACATATCACACATTTTACAGTTAAAAGTCCTTTTAACTGCTCTTCTAAACTATAGTGGACATATTCTGATAACTAAATGTTTTCGTACAACATTTTCCTTGAAAAATGCAACTTTGTCAAGTGAAACTTGCATTGTAGGTGAAAAAAATGTGTGATGTAACTTCAAAGGGCATTATCTCGAAATGTGGTAAATAAGCGTTGTTTGGTCACGGGAACACAGAACTCATACCTGAACAGAGCCTAGCACCAATTTGGCAGGAAGGATGAAGAAAGACTTTGGCTACGGACCATGAACTCGGTTCCTCATTTCAGGACAGTGGATTTGAAATTAAGGGGTCGTATCTGATGTTCAACATCTGTCGCCATGGCAATTGTTTAAAAAAACAGCTTCTTGATTTTTTGCGCAGAGTGGGTTTATACCACGTGACCAAATCGACTTTATAGGACCTTGCTACGTCGAGTTACAGTTGCATTTGCCCTCATTTGCAAATTTGAGGATGAGTTTTCCGACCAGTTAATTGCCGCATTCAGCACCTTGAAGGTGTATCATTTTTCTAGGGGTGTTTTATGCATATTTCGAGACGCCACATTTCCCTAGTAGCAGTGTCAGATTAGTGGATATGCTGTGGGGGGGGGGGGAGGTAGCCATGAGCCATGAGCGACGAGTATTTGATAACGTGGCATTTCCTTAGCAACAAGAGCAGATCAGTGCCTGGCCAACCATTGACGGTGTTGTTACTTGGCACGACGAAAAACACCGGTCCCACGATATATCGTAACTGCTTGTAATAAGAAATCACGAATATGAGATATCGTATCGATTGTACAAACGCCGCGTAGGAGAATGAGCGAGAAGGGAAATAAAGGTATGGCGTAGTTTGCTCCAAGAAAAGGAATAAGGTGCTAGGAAGCGCTGAAATTAGCACAGTTCGCTTGCACGAAAAAACAAAATTATGACCTGCGTAAGGAGCAAAATGCGCAGAAGTGCGCAATTCGTCTCCTAGTTTGAATAAGCAATTTTTTGCTCCGACGCAGACTGAGCATTGCTCCGCAAAAAAAAGGAAAAAGAGACTGAACGCAAAAATGTTCTCATGAGTGCATGTTTCGTTCCACGAAAAAACGAAATTAGGGAGTAAGGTGCAAAAATGCGCCTAAGTGAGCAGTTTGCTCCTCGTTAAATGAGCAGTCTTCGCTCCGCGCGAATAGCAGTTTGCTCCGTGAAAACAAACAAAAAGGAAATGTGGCGCAAGAATCGCTAAAATAGAGCGCACATTTTCCTCGCGGAGAAACGAAATTGGAGCGTAAAGAAGCATGAATGAGGCTCATTTCAGCGCATTTTTTTTTGGCGACCGATCGTTCTTTTTGCTTCTATATCTTATAGTACAAGTAGTTAGGGTATACGCGTGAACGTTTTCGTCATGCAAAAGACAACACCGTCCATTGTTGACCAGGTCACTATGCTTATCTGCTTATAATTACCCCAAGTTTGTTGTTTCATCTTGAAGAACAAAAGGTAGTGAGCGGCGACCTTTTATACCGGACCGAAGATTTATACATAATTGATAAGCGTTGGCTTAGTCCGGGTGATACTCGAAAGAATGTGTTGAACTTTTGAAAACTACGCAGTAGTGAATTCACGCTGCCCAAGAACGACAGGCTTACAGCAGCGAATAACATTTATGTATACCAGTCCAACTACAATTATTACAGGGGGTAACACACTTCACACAAGAGACTCAAGTAAACACACACATTATTAGTATACTTATAAGTCACGTCGACTAATTATATACCGTAGCTCTTTGTGTGTTAGTGACACACGTTTACAAAAGTAGATGATTTAAAATGTGTCAATGTGATTTAAAAACACTGTATAACATATGACCCATTGAAATGCGTTCGTCTGAAAATCAATTAATCAATCAATCAATCAATTACACATCAACCAATCATCATCATTCGACGAATTGATTATCAATCAATCAATCATTCACATGTGTTTTTTTCTAATTTAAAATATCGGTAACTTGTTTGGTAGTTTTGCGTCCCAGGGCTGCCAGTATCATCTTACACCTATTTGGTGGTATTTATAGCATCACCGTGAATAGCAACTAGAAACTAGATAGACTTGGGCCTAGATAAGATCTGTCACTGGACGTTGCCTGGATTTACCTGGATTAGATGGCCACCCTCTTATCTTCCATCGGGTTACCATCCCGCCAATGATTGAGAGAATGGCTTTAAGGGATAGGAGGTCAATGACCCTTGAAGATCCCGCTCAGTTCAAATTGTTCTTAAACTTGTTGAGTGTTGGGCCTGATACTACTGCTCTCTCTGGTAATCGATTCCAATCTTTGCCGAATTCTATTGGAATATGATTTCTTCCTCCCTCCCAGACGTACAGAAGCTGACCTGATTTTCAATGAGTTACCTCTAGTGTTGCTGTCTCTCACCATATCAACAAGGTTCTCATAGGATTTCTATTTTTCCCATTCACTATATTAATAGAGAACGTGATCATATCCTGTCTTGCATACCGTTGCTTTTTGGCGTATTGCCATCAGTCCTAAGGCTTCAGTCTCTCTTCTTACTCTTCATATGATTCCCTAAAAAATTCCCTCCATCACTCTGGTATTATTCTTGTCATCCTTCTTGCACTCCTTCCAATAGTTCAATATGTTTCTTCAAAAGGGTCTCCAGACCGGTGGCGTTGTTACAAAACGCGTGGTAATTGACGACTTTGATGACCTTGGTTTTATATTATTATTGAAAACAAGAAGCCTCGAATGGCTAGCCTAGCCATACTTTTGGGGTTCTATATTGTTGTACTCGCAGAATGTTATCTGTAAGTGGTCCTGTTGTTCCCTTGGTGGGGGTCTTAGCTTTTTTACCGGGTTTGAGGTTTGTACTTGGTGGGTTTTTATTTTTGTACTTGTGGCCTAGTTTCCTACACGTCTCAGATTTAGACTTGGTGGAGTCTTGGTTTTGTACTTGGGCCTAGTCTCGTATAAGGGTCCAGATTTAAACTTGTGAGGTCTTAGTGGTGAACCATCCTCTAAACCCGCTTCACCAACCAGCTTCCACTAACGAAACTGTTCTCTCAAACCAGCTTTCACCAACGAAATTTTGTCCCTCTCACTCCACCAATCAGCTCGTCTACGATGCTATCTGCAACCCCTTCCACCATCACAATCAATATTCTAGATCGTTGTTACCAACTTCGTAAATGCCCAGTCTTTCCTTAAACACACATTATCTAACATGTTCACAATCTACATGACTAGATTTTCCTCAATACAGGAATTGCTCTATTCACGACACAAACCAACATACACACCCACAGTTTGTCATTCATGGAACACCTGATCGCGTCCCGATCCTTCAACCCCAAACATATACGAGGCAGGACACCAAGAGTTTATGTTCTCCAAACACTAACTTTCTTGGCAGTGTTTTTACAAGTTTATTTTATTTCCTGATATGGGTGGCCAAACCAGGGGTTATGCCCTCTGGAAATACGCTCGTGGTAGTTCGTTCGTTCTATTGTAACAGCCGTGCGTTGTACCCGTATACTGTCTGTCATAATTGAATAATTACACCTAGTTCATAAAAAATACGGCTAGGCTAGTGAATAAAGTATTCAGATTTATTTGTCTTTGCAAGGCCGAGTCAAGTAACCTCTAGTACTTGTTGTGCCTTGTAGTGTTATCCATCCCCGCGATCTTTTCGTTTAATTAGTTTTCACATCATACACATGGTACTCACTGAGAGGCAGAGGTCGCGAGAGATTTAGGGTGTCATGAACCCTAGCACAAAACTAAGACGCCCGCCCAAGTACAGAACGAAGACCCCCACAAGAACAAAACTAAACACCCAGCAGGAAACTCAGATCCTAGTACGAACTAAATACCCTCATACAAAAACAAACTCCCACAAGTACAAATCTAAGACCCCACTAAGTACATATTAAGGCCTCACCTAACTTACTAAAGTGCAAAACTAAACCCTAGTAGAAAACCGAGACCCTAGTACGACCTAAGATCCCCCTGTACGAAACTTCAACTCTGGTCAAAAGTATAACACGGCCACGTACAAAACTAAGACCCTATCACATAAAAAGTGAACTCTGATAACCAGAATGCAGTGCAATTCATACTCGCGATGGAATGGATTTCGATTTTTGAAACAATCTAATATTAGAGTGAATTTGAAGCAGAGGAATGGGTTACGTGTCATTGATGTATGGGCTCATACACTTTTTTAAGTAGTATTTCCTATTTACAAGGTGTTCAGACTTGTCAGAACTCTGCTTAGAGGCTATCTATATACCAAGATGAACCAAGCATCTTTGTTCACTAGTTTTCATGTTCACAAGGTGTTTTGGCATATGTAGAAGGGAAACATACGCCTTTTGTATAAGGGTCGGCTCTAATGTTCTCTATTGACATAGAGTCATTTTGGGGGAAGTGGACGGTCATAACATGTTTACTAGAGGGTATCAGAAAGTGCGAACAACAGTGTGAACTAGAAGGTGAAAGGTGGGGTAAATGTTGACATTATATCTCCGCAGAAATGGCCTTATTGGACCTCTTGTATAGAAGCACATTAAATTATGTTATTTGACCTTCGGTACTTTCGAATGCCCTACTGTCGTGCAGGGACCCAAGTATAGTCCATTGCTCCAAGTTTGTAATAAATATATGACAAGTTGAAAATGAATGTTCATGCCAATTTGACTCCGAATTTGACCTCTGTTGTCACCATGCACACGTTTCGTGTGATTGGACCAAATCTGTATTCGGTAAAAATTCTCACAAAGTGGACCTCCGAGACCTTTGAAAGGAACGTCATGATGTTCGGGACAGACTATTTGTTCCCCACTCTCCAAGTTTCGTGTGAATCTGTAAAATAGAGGCAGCAGACATTCAGCAGTGGATGCTCAACTCTCGAACTCATCTGAGTTTTCACTGGGGCGGACATCTGGCCAAGTTTTAGATCCATCTGAGGACGCGTTGAAGGTTTTTACGCTAAATGCACTAAAGTTTTCTGGCGGCGGCGGAGGACGGACACCTCACCCCAAAAAGCCATATATACCCGAACACTTAACGTGTTGCGGGGATATGTCATTTGATTGAGGACCACAAGGTGCAGTTGACAGGGCACATGGTTTCAAATTTGGAGAGTATGGATTTCACAGCCAATATAGTAATACAAAGATTTGAATATGGAGTTGCACGGGTATTACAGTACATAAATGGTGGATGGAGTGAGGAAACAAGGGGAAGTTAGGATAATTTAACATTTAAATTCTGTTGACCTCGGATTAACTTGGATCAGATCTATAAAAAAAAAAAGGGATCACCCCTACCCGATATGGTCAGCCCCCATACCAAGTATGAAGGTTGTTTTTAGTTTGAATTTTGTAGTTATGAGATTAAGAAGGTTTTCAGATTTGACTTCTTACTTGACCTCGGATGACCTTGGAACAGAACCAAAAAATGACGCACCACTGGCATTGTAGCTCAAACCGCACGAATGGACCAAGAGGAATGTACAATTACGTTATAAATGTTCAAGATCATGGCCTATATTGCTTAGACCATCGTTATGACCTAATGTAAGCACTGTGCACCAAAATTCGGAAGAGGCGAGAAAGAAAGCCTTTGCATCAATTAACATGATTGAGACCCCAGGCCTACACTGGGTCCTAATCCTTGGGCTAGCCTGAAGGTTTGTGTACGGCTGTCAGACCGTCTTATGACGAATGTCAGCAGCTGTGCAACAACATTTGTAGGTAAACAATATTTGCGGGTATGTCATATAAATGGGCCCTGGTGCCCAACGGCCCCGCAGCCCCAAATCTCGAACACCCCATGCCCTCAACCTGAGGACCTATGACATGTAATTTGAAAGACCACCAAATGAAGCTGGTGGGAGGGAGATGCATGCAGGAGTACCATTGTGTGAAAATTTGACAAATGGGGAAGGGCCCAAGTGGGACTTTGACCAACCAATTCCTGAATAACCCCGAGGGTACGCTATGAAACCATCATTATGATCGAACATCAGCACTGTGCACCAAAAATTGATAGAAGAGATACAGTTTGAAATTTTAAACTAATGTGATATGAGTTCTTCAAGACCTTGACCTGACCTTCACAAAGTCAAACATGTCTAATGAATCAATAACAATGTGTCCAAGTTTGGTCGAATCCAATCACAGAATGACTCGTTTGCGAAAAGGCAATTGTTGACATACTGGATATAGTAGATAGACTGACATGGAGATCCAATAGCTCAACCAGCATTAGCTGGTTTGAGCTAAGAATGACCAAGTGCGGTTGAAAAAGGCAATTTGATATATGGCCTATTGTGTCCCCTATACTTGACCTGAGTCAAGGCGGAGTTGCCTCAGGCAGTCATTGAACATTATACATACGATGGCCAAACATCCATAAGCGAACATGACCAATCGGGGCCAAACGGCAAATTCACCCAGTGGACTGATGGTTGTCCCTTTGATGGCCTTCGGCCTCAGTATGGGCAAGATGTCCGACAGTCAATATAGATTTATTAACATCCCTCAAAGAATTATCAACTGGGGGGTGTGAAATAAGGACAATTCACACAAGGGCCTGTGTGCCCCTCTAATTAAACGTGACTTGAAATTCACTAGGGCAAAGCTGTCGCAGGGGTCAGTGAAACGCTTGTGGCCAAGTTAGAGTTTGACAACCATTGAAGAATGACTTTTCGGGGGAGGGACCACATACTTCTTCCACTAATGTTAGTGTTTTAACTCTATTGCCCTGCTCTATGGATCCATGAGCCCCTATGATTGCTTCACATGTCCAGTCTGTCGACACTCCAATTTTATCATACCTGTCCGATCCCAGTAAGCCCGCTTCTATGGAATTCATAGCCCCCGGATGATGATCACGGTTTCACTGCCCAATTGCTAATCATGCATGTCGATTCCTATGTGCAGCCAACCCAACCAGCGCGATCCCATGTTAATCTTCAGCAGGGTACCAGTCCTGCACAGGATTCCACTTGCCCCAGCACAATGAGGGTATTGTCGGCTTATTCACATCACACACACACATATACACCCGCCCCTATATTACTAAAATGGGGAAATAGCCCTTATTGAAGCCTTCAAACTATTGACCGGTGATTTTTTCTGTGGTAAAATTCTAGATTTTGCAGATGTCCATTATTTTCTAACTACATGCATATCAAAGACACTTTACTGAGCTGACAACTTTCAAAGTGGCAAAAATTAGAGTGGCGCCCAACCTGTCAAGTATTGTCTTATTCATAAACAAAAGGTGAGGCGCATCAAGTATGAATGAAAATATTTTTTTAACGGAATTAAACATATAGGACCAATTGGAACCTTATATTGAAGGAGAGAACAGTCACGAGATATGTAATGAATAGTTAAATCCTGACCGATTACTAGCGTGATATTCGGTTCTGAGGAAACAATATAGGAACAATATTGTTGTAGTCGTCAACGGTATACGGCACTTCACTTCATTTATGAAAAAAAGGAGCACGATCATCATTACCTGTAAAAAAAAAGAAATCTTGCGCAACGTCGTCCTGCAGTTAAAAATACATTTATCACCAAACTGTAGGGAGAAATGGTTCAAAATCGTTACCTATTATTGCGTGAAAACAAATCCACTACGAGTAAAAACCTGTTTGTCAGAAACACAAAGTTTGAATTGATGTCTAGCGCGTACTTACACAAAAAACGAAACACACTGCATCTTCTTCTCTTCTGCGCAATTAAATCATATTGAACGCTTACTTCACCCACGAACAAAGGATAACGTCGGTTTTTCCCCTCAGTTTTCTCAAAGCAGGCGTTTCTAACAATCCATCCTAATTGAACGAACCACTGCTTTCATATAAATGTATCCAAAAAATCAATGTACAACCACTGAATGGTACTTAGATTTGCCAAATGTAACATGGCCATTGAACAAACTTCGAGACAAGACTTACCCCAATCTGAAGACCGACTCCTATGCAAGCGATTCATCGCTCGCAACGAGTCGCTAAAAGAAACGATTTTATTATACCAATGTAGGCAAGGCCATCTAGAGCCCTATGGCGGGAATGGTGGCACTATCAGCGGCCTGATTTCCCCCCCCCCACCAATGTCGTGAAGCTCTGCCACAACTGTCCGCTAACACTTGCATACTCAATCGAGACCGTTGGGCACTGCAGGAGACAGTGTAAAATTAATAACCACCCTTCTCCCCTTTCTCTCAGCAACTTTTGGAAAGTCCTATAACTAGCTTCAAGTACACCCATACACCACGATAGTGTTACCTTCATTGTTGAGCAGTTGTGCTGCAATCCCACGCTTTCCACTAGTAGATCACCACACCAAAATGAAAATAAAAAAATCTAATCATCCCACCCCCAACTCCAATGGGACGTCCTATCCAGTGCCGGCCAGTAAGCATTAACGACCAAAGTCATTACTATGCAGCAGCAGTCAGCACTCTACAACAACGTCTTCCGAGTATACACCTCATCAATCTGGGCCTATTCACAGGTTATTGTGTTAACTGGCTCAAATAGGCCCTAAAGGGGTGTATGCTCATCATGGGGATCATACAATCACGTTTGATTTTCTATCCGTCCAGGCTTGCTAAAGTGTCTCTCAGCCAAATTTTGGCGAATTCCCACATCTATTCCCCATTCTTTCCACATTGAGGTTCATGATCATGAGTGTATCAATTGTATGACTTGTTCAATTCCTATTCTTTTCCTATCTTGCGTAGGTGGGTCTATAGGGAAATGCACCTTTTCTGATATCTCCGTAAGTATTACAGTCCTGCTGTTGTCACAGCATAAAAATTGATAATACCGTGTAACGGAGAAACCAAATGAAATTTACAGCAAGTAATTTTACAATTGTATACCGGTACCACTAACCGTACTCTCCATAACCATGTTTCCCCGATCCAGGGACTACTATTATCAGTCACTATCCTTAATGTGAGAACAATCATAAGGAACGAACTTCACCGCGAGGTTTTCTGAAACTTTACTTCCCGACAAGTCGTTACTGTTAACAACCGAATAATATAATATAACTGGTTTCCCGATCACACTGATGAATGAAAACAACACTTTATAACAGTCAAACGTCTATTCGTCACACCTGTATTTCCAGACTCGGATATTGGCTGTAAAATTTTTGAGGTCTGCAACGTTCCATTCACGAAGCACAACGGGATTGAATATACGAGGTTCAATTCTCAGCGAATAAAATAGTGAGACGTATCGCAGGGACCTTCGTATATCTGATCATCAATAGATAATCAACGGCAAAATATGGGGACTTGACGTTGTTTATGCGACTTTTGTGTTGCCGAGCGTGTTAAGAGAATAACATATGAACACATTTTAAATTCCCTATGATACGCTCGAAATGTTTCAGAGGAACACTACTCATCCAATCGGACGATTTCCCTATTGTCCCCACGTGTCTGAGTTTAAACTAACACGGGAGAAAGTTCACCGAAATTTTTCGTGGTCGTAGTTTTGTACTTAATGGGGTCTTAGTTTTGTATTTGATGGGTCTTAGTTTTGCACTAGGGTCTCACTTTTTACAGCAAGTAAATTTTACATTGTATAACCGTGGACTCCATACCTAGTTCGCCGCCGAGATGTAATGTTCAACTGCTGTGAACCTTTCCCGGATTGACGCATACGCAAATCCATGGGACTAACTATTATCAGTCACTATCATGAATGTTAAAGAACAATCATAAGGAAAGAACTTCACCGCCGAGGTTTCTGAGAAACATTTACTTCCCTGACAAGTCTGTTACTAACCGAATAATTACTATACCTAGTTCCCGAGAAACACTGATGACTGAAAAACACAACTTTAAATAATCAGTCCACGTCTTCGTCACCACATGGTAATTTCCAGACTCGATATGCTAGTGAAAATATTTTGAGGTTTGCAACGTTCCATTCAACGAAGCACAACGGGATGGAATCTAACGAGGTTCAATTCTCAGCCAATAAAATAGTGAGCGGTATCGCAGACTTACGATATCTGATCATATATAATCACCGGCAATATGGGGGACTGTGGTCCGTTGTTTTATTATATGATGCCGAGTTTGTGTATAGCCGAGCGTTTTTTGAAGAGAATACATATGGAACCCATTTTACCTTCCACTAGGATAATACTCGAAAATGTTTCAGAGTAACACTAACTGCCAGTGTACGATTAACTATTTGTCCCACGTCTTACTGAGTTTACTAACCCGGGGATAAAAGTTCCCGAATATTTTTTTCGTGGTCGTAGTTTTGTACTTAATGGGGTCTTATTTTTGTATTTGAATGGGGTCTTAATTTTTTGCACTAGGGTCTCGGTTTTGTACTTGATGTAGTCTTAGTTTTGTACCAGAGTTCTCCGATTTGACTCTGTTGGGCTCAGTTTTGTACTTGATGGGGGGCCTTAAAAATTTTACTAGGCCTTGGGGCCTTGGGAGGGATGGGTTCGCTGATATCTAATATCGCACCGACCCACTGACCCATGTCTGGGCAGTAGTCAATTACCCGTGGCCCATGTCGTCGACACGAAGTAAAATCCAAAGGAGAACTCGACTATGTTGAGCCACTCTGACCCATATGCTGAGGTAGAGCGGGCAAACCAGGGGCGGCGATCACGGGGGGACGGGGGGGGGGGGAATGTCCCCACATATTTTTTTTTGTGGGGGGCCATTAATATCAAATATCCCCCCAATAGTTGCGACTGGGTGAAAAAAATCGGCCATAACAGTACGGCCAAACACAAAAAAGTCATCATATTTTATTAGATTGCTTAAATCTTATGTTGAAAAGGCCGACCGAAATGCAAAAAAAAAAAAAAAATCGCGCTGCGCCCGCTTTATCCTATCCTTTTTCGTCCCATTTATATACAGTGGGCCCACGTGTTCAATAACTTTCGTCAGATTCTGGCCAGTATGATTTTTGTCCATACGTGTCATCTTCGTGGTGTACAATCTAGGTAGGCCACGCGGAGAATTTGATTTAGGACATGCTTTCCATGTTGCACTCCTCCCCCTCCAACACATTACAACAATGCCGGAATCCACTGTCTTTCTTACAACCACTGCACACATTTTAGTCTACTTCTGATCCTCAAATTGTTCGTTTGTTTTTTTGGCCAGCCTGACGTTCTGTTATATGGAGTTTACGTGATTGCTTATGGAACTATACAGGCCGCGGAGCGGGGCGAAACAATGTGCGAGACATGAGAAATTTGGCGAAAATTGAGCGGAAACAAATCTGAAATGAACCAATTGTCTGCTGAATTGCTCAATTCTTTTAACAAAACCCAAAAATGCAACACATTTCCCATGACCATGAGGTTCACAACAAGCAAATTTTCAATCTTCGGGCAGCCTCCAACGCCAATTGGAAGGGTCCTCGACTGGAATATCTCTAAGACATTCTATGGTAGGAATGAGAGACCACATGAAGAAAGATTAACATCGATCAGTTTTCGGAACATTTACTGTCAATAATTTCAGTGATTTCATACTGCCATAAGTCGCGGGAATTGCCGCCTCCCTGCAACCTGGAGGGGGAGGGGGGTGGTCTGAAGCAAACTATTTTTCTTGTACGTTAACGCGTCACTGCTGGTGGCGCTAATTGTAAGGAATAAACATAGATATCGGTTCCTTCAAGAGTGTTTCTCGAGATATAATTTCAGAAATTTTATGGGTCAATTTCTGGGGATGTTTCGCATACTGCCAATAGACAAAGAGGAAGTACCAGTTTCCGGCAATCTGAGGATCGTAAGCCCAAAATATTCCTTGATACCTATACGAGACCACTGATTCTGGCCCAAATTTTGAGGAATAAACATCGGTCAGTTTCTTTAAGAACGTTTTCTTTTTGAAATACAAATTTCTGAAAATATTGCCAATTTTAGAAGACGGTTGCTCACTGTCCATACAGCCGCGGAAATGGCCGTTTCCTGCATCTGAGGGGTCCTGAAAAACGAAATTTCCCTTTACTCTAACGCGTCCACTGATGGTGGGCGGCTGGCGGCGAATTTAAGGCCACATCGATCGTTCCTTCAGGAACGTTTCTGGAAATATGAATTCTGAAATTTATTGCCATTTTTTTTTTTGCCATACGTCCGTAAATGGCCGTTTTTCCCGCAAACTGGGGGCTCTGTGAAACAAAGAATTTTCTTTGACCTACCGTCAACCCCGACGTTGGCCCGAATTGTACGGAATAAACATTGCTCAATCCTTCAAGACAATGTTTCTTGAAAAAAAAATCGGGATTAAATTGACAATTTTAGAGATGTTGCTTACTGTCAATTTGACCTATGGTACCTCTGATGACCTCTGACCTTACCACCAAAACAATAGGGTTCATGTTCTAATCATGGGGAGCACAATACCAAGTATGAGCTTCATCCATCCAGGTGGGGTCGAGGTTATCGTGTTTACAAGTCAGGACCTAGCCCAAAATATCAACTTTTCGAATTTTTCTATTTTGACCAAAATTCCCTCCGACCTGGACCAAAAAACAATGGGGTTCCTGTAATCCCCATAAGATGCTACATACCACAATTTTCAACCTGATCAGGACCAACCATTATGGGCTTGATAGTGTTTACAAGGTCTCAGACTTTGACCTCTGATAAAATCAGATGACCCTCTGATGATACCAAAACAATCAGGGTCCATGGAATCTCATGGGTAACACAACATAACCAAGTTTGAACTTCATCCAACTAGGTGGGATCGAGTTATTTTGTTTACGAACCAAAATTGGCCCAAAATCTCGTCTTTCCAAATTTTATATTTTGACCAAATTCAACACCGACCTAAACTTAACTCATAGGGTTCCTGTACTCTTCATGAGAAAGCTAGACACCGAATTTCACCTTGATCGGACAAACCATCTGGACTTTACAATGTGTGCACAATGTTTCAAACTTCGAACTCTGGTGACCTCAGAGACCTCGATCTGACCTCCAAACAATTGGGCTCTTGTACTCATCAGGGGGGGACACACAAACCAAGTAGGAGCTTATCCATCCAGGTGGGGTCAGTTATCGTGTTTACCAGCGGGGCGTCACATACATACAAACACTCAAACACACTCATACGCACATAATACGCCCTGGCATGACTGCATAGATTTTTTTTGACTTCGTCAAGAAATTTAAAATAGGATCGATTTCACCACATACGGTACTTTTTATTAGCTAAAGGGCAAGGTATAAATTGGGCCACCACGCTACAAGGCAGAATATTCACATGATCGTCTCTCCAAAACTGGCCAATAATTATTGAGCACAGGCAACGCGTTTCCCACATCCCAGCACCAGCCAAAACGTCGCGTGTAAACATGGTAACAGAAAACAGACGCGCATGATCGCATTTCTTTGTGCGTCATTGTTTAAACAAATTTTGAGTTCATCGGTACCGAAGGGCGGATGATATATCGTAATCAGTTTGCCCTTTTACCTATATCACGGTGGCTGGGTGAAATAACAACGGTTGCTGTGGTAACAATGGTGGGCGGGGTACCTTGTGGTGGACAGGGTACCTATAGGTTTGCCCGGGATTCCAGATTAGTCACCAAAGCATTTCATTGTTTTGATCTAAGTTAGGCCAAACAAAAAAATCAAAAATGGAAATTTATAGGAGAAAAAACATATTGGGGGGCAATTTCTCATTTCACAATCTATTAACTATTCCTCAATATATTACTGATTCCAATGGACGAATACATTTCAAATTTTGTATAAGGTAAACGAGGCACCAATCGCAAACTTTCCAACAAGTGCATCAACCAAGTGTGCATTTTAGGGGGAAACTCACTCCCCCCACCCCCACCCCCACAAGAAGCCGATTGAGATGGATCTGCACCTCCGGGGTTGTCATCTTGTGTCGTTATTTACGTACAGGACGCAAATTGTGCCATACACTCGAAAAAATGTGGGTAAGAGACAACCTGGGCAATTTGTTTCAAACCAGCGGAGTGAACATTTACTCAAATGGGTAAAATATTACCCAGATTGGGTAAAACGAATTGCCCAAGGTGGTTGGTATTTGTACCCAACATTTTTTAGAGTTTCGGAATTCGAATACGACTCCTAACTTTTTTACACTGCTAGTTGGACTCAATAAGGACTCCCAACCTCGTCGTGACCGGACAAGTCCCACCCGGACCAATTTCACACTCGGACCAATTCCTCCTCACGTAATGGTTTTGGGGTAAGAATTAGGGTTAGGTTTTAAAGTTAGGGTCACGTTGGGTGGATTTGTCGGGTGCGATTTGTCCGGGTGCGATTTGTACGGGAAGCAGTCTATTCATAGTAGAGTCACAAATAAAGTTGTAACAATACATTAGACGACACAGACCATGTGCTAGACTGATGTTGTATCCTGTCTGAATGTGAAACATGCCACTTGAATGTATTCAAATTTTTGATAATCTTTCAGACGCGGACAAAACGTAAAGACAGCTACGAAACAATTTAAACATCTCACGTTGTAAGGCACTTTTATCGAGTAAAGGCGCGATTTCTTCTAGTGAATCCGTAGGCTGTTAATTTATAGTTGAGGTCCATCGGGTTAATATTTGTAATCAGTCTGCTTCCCGTCTGACTCTTCCTCAGCGGAAAAACAAATCAGTAAGTCGTAGACTATAAGTTCCTCTTCCGTTCCACACGAGGTCGATAATGATTTTCGGTATAATCATCATCATCATCACATCCATTGTCAAAAATGTGGCTTCGGGGACGTGACGGTGTGGTCCAGGGCTACTGAAGGGCAGAGAACATCTCTTTTCTTCGACTTCCGATCGACCCAACCGTAATGTTAGCCTTCTGGCCTAACCTGATTGGAGCAATCTTCCTGTTATTCCTTATGCGGGGACTATCAGAAATAGGCTCAGAGATACCTGACCTGCAACAAAAATCTGAGGAGCGCGAAGTATGCCGTTTTCTGGGGATTTACAATTAGGGGAGTGATAGAGGTGGCCCGGTATTCATCGGGCGTTTCTCCTCCTCGCATAATACTACGGATGCGATCCTCTAGTGGACGGAGTAGGATATCTCGTCAGATCAAATCGTTTCCACATTTTATTGTCGGACCGTTTCGGGAGGAAGAGAAAAACTACCGGTTTTTTGACAGGGTTTTTGATCAGCGCCATCTTCAGCGCGTCTCTGAGTACCGTCTCCACGGCGATCAACGGACTGACAGCAGTGACAGGGGAGGCTTTCAGTTCACAAAGATCTGGCCGGGAATGACGGATTTTAGGTTCACTACTATTATGAAGGGGTAGGCTCTACCTACGGCATGATGTTCCTGCTGATGGCGTATGTTAGTTTCGCTCGTTGGGATTCCCTCATTGACCTTGCGCTCGCATCCTCGTCCGGTGGGGTCCTAATTCGTATACTCTTCCTTGGGATGCTGGTACCAAGAGCCACCTCCAAGGGTGCGTTAGCTGGCATATCGTTAGGTTTGGTGATCGGTATCTGGTTACTTGTTGGCACTCTCGCTTTCCCCGCCCCACGCGGGGGTGGCCCTCCTCTGTCGACTGATCTTGTCCTGTCCTATCACCGAGTGGCGTCGAACTAGAATTGACGACGGATGGCCGGTTCGAGACCCCTGTACCCATCCCCGTCCGACCAGCCGATACCAGGGGGTGGATCTACCGCGTATCGTTTCTCTATCAAGGCCTTATGACAACGATACCGACATTCCTCTTGGGAGTTTTGGTCAGCTTGTTACATCACCGAGAGCCGCGGAGGGTGCCCATGTCGATATCGCCATGCTCAGCCCGGCAGTGGTATCGCTTATCGCCAAGATACCAGATACTGGAAATACAAATTTACTCTGGGAGTCGGTAATCGAAGACTCCAAAATGGAGCCCGTTGGTGGACCGGCACCAGAGGATCGAAAGGGGCGAGGGAAAAACCTAAATCAGCATGTCAGCATGTGGAAACTTAAGTTCCTTCCTTTGTAGCCATGTGGTAACAGATTATGAAAGTGGTTTAATCATTCAAAAACCATCAAGGTCATAACTGTTAAGTTTGAGGGAAATGAAAGGGGGGGGGGGGGCTAAGAGAGGAGCAGAGGAGAAGAGAAAGAAGAAGACAACACAAATTAGGAGGAAATTAATACAAAGAGGAAGGATGGGGTCGACTAAAAACATCAATTTCCATGTTATCACGCCCACAATTGGGAAATGAGAGAAGAGAGGGGGTCCGTCCAGAGTGGCCAAGGCGGACAACAGTGTCCCTGTTATCACGTCACAATTCGCCTTGTGTTGGGGGTGCCACCCTGTCCTTCATTGAATACCACCAAACTCCTGTTCGTCTCTCGGAGATCTCGGAATGAGATGCGGGGGCGAAACCTCGTCGCGGCTGCCTCGCGACAGTATCAAGTAACATTCTAAGATTCGGTGGAACAAATATGTCACAACTTGCAGGGTACGTCAATGCCTCAGAAAAAGTTAGTTGAATTTGCCTTGGATGTGTATTTTGTTGTTGTGTTTTTTTTCTTACTGTACTTGCCAAAAATATTCGGATTTTTCCACCGCATAAAGGGTAGTGTATTTACGATGGCTCTGATTGATCGCAGTGTGAGGAAACGTGTACACGCACAATATTGTATCAAGTGGTCAAGCATTCATAGGCGCGTTAGCTAGCCGGCTCACTCCTCCTACAGGAAATTCGCTTGCCCGTCGTATATGCTCCCCAACGCTCACCACTCAATCATCCTAACTACCAATATTACATAATATAAATCATGTATATGTATTCAAATTTATAGACTTATCCTATGCACTACATATTATAATGTCGCTGAATAGAGTTTACGATTTATTTCGAATTCTAGCGCCATAAAAATGGAACAGAGACAATCACGTTAACGAGATCCTGTTTACTGCGTCGATATTCATTGCTGTTCGTTTCTGTTGCGACTTTACCCCTCAATGGCCAGTATTTTACCGAGTGGTTGACCACAGTTGGTATGAGATTCCCCTGCCAACCTGGCGACGCGCGTCGAATCCGGTCGGGTTCATAGCAAAGCTTTAAATATGTGGTACCTGTTGACTTCTCGCTGGACGCACTCAAGACAAGGGATTGGAGCAGGGACAAACGAGGGGGGGAAGGACAATTTGCAAGTGGCCGTCTGTGTGTGATCACCCCCACATTAGGGTACGAAAAGGGCATTCGCCTTATTCCCGGTAACATGGGGAGGGAGGGATCGACTGACAAAGGTCAGTATCCAGGTCTGCATCCTTGTGGGCCTTGAATAGGAAACGATCCTCTGATAGCAAGTCTGCCGTTAATTTTTTTTTTTTTCAGAGCAGCCATATGACTGTATCGCGAAACAATCACAGAGAGTCACATAGGCAAACGCATGCACACAACTGATCGCGAAAGTCTCTCTGTGATTCGCTTAAGGAGAGCTTTTCATGAACAGCCATGGAGATGGAGATGAGTTTCTTCCGTTTGTGCAATTGACTTAGTGCTAATTGCATCAGTCAGACGGGTTGTGAGATTTTCAATGGCCTACGGGGTTTATATTCACCTTGGGAAAAAGAAAGTCTACGCATATGGCTTGCATCCGTGAACACGATCCGAGCCGGACTACCTAAAACCAAAACATGTATAAAAAAAAAATACTGTTGAATTGCAGCAAAGTTGCCAGTAATTTACTGTAACTGTCTGACATGTGAACTCTATAGTTTACAGTAAACTACTGGAAACTCTGCTGCAATTCTACAGTTTTTTTTTATACAGTGAATGATTGAACTCATTTAGTCTCAAAAGAACTCCTTGAATCTGCCCAAAGTACTGACTCAGAAGTGGAGGGCGCCTTCACACACGCATGCATGCAATCAATCTGATATTGTGATACAGGCAACGAGACAAATGAGACAAAATGAGGCCTCATAGCAGATATACCACGTAGGCCTGTTGGCATAAGATTAGCCAGTTACCCCCATTGCATTAGCTGCTAATTCGCTGTCTTTAACGAGTTTGTCTACGTAATGGTTTCATGAATGTCATTGTGCGCATACATAGGAGGAGTACACCCACCATACTGTGTGCATCAAAAACTGAACTGTTTCTGACGACGAGGTATTTAGCTAACAGTTTTACGGAGCTGCCAGAGAAAAATATCCCCATTGGAGTTAGACCCCCCAAATAATCACATTGATGTGGTATTGTGATCAGTGCATAAGAATAAAACTTAGATTGAATATAGCCTACTCACAACTCGGGAAGCATAATAGAGACTAGGACTAACAATGGAAGGCCAAGTAGGAGATAATCGGGGTACACCGTCATTCCTAAGAGAATGAGAGACCGAGGCACTAGCTGTGGTTTCGAGCCCTAAACCAAGAATGCTAGCACGCATCCTCGCGATGTGTGAAATAGTGAACATAAAAGGGATAGTCGATTTTGGAAGGGGGTCACGTGATTAATGCCGAGTGCATTGAAGAGTGTTCGACTTTGAGGTGAGGTGGTGGGACCTTCAATACATAAGGACCCTGAAGTGTAAGGATTGGGTGATACGTATGAAGTTGCGCTTTTCAAGTGAGAAAGAGGTGCCATCGTGTTCTCTAGCACACCTTTGATTTTGTTGAAGCTCTTTCCCTCTCTGAGAAAATGCGAATTGAATTCGTGATTTAAGAACAAAGAAATTGAGACTTGGAACCAATTCGCTGAAAGTTTGGGGGTGGGGGGGGGGTGTGCCTTAGGTCAAACGTGACAGTCGTTGTGCAGACACCGCAACCGCTGTTTGTAGAGGTCAAAACACGTACGCGCGGCGTACTCGTACAAAAAAATCCCTAACATTAAAATAGAATTTTTAAAAAAAATGTTCCGGTAATATTTACCACGGAGCCGAATGCATGAAAAATCCTAAAGAAGCTCAATAAAAAAAAAAAAAAAGAAAATCATGTTCGGCGGGGTTCTCGAACCCGGGACGCGAACATCAGCGCTCGAGAAGTGTACCACTACCTACGGGAAATGACCACGTAGTTGATAGTCATTGTTGTTTTTAAGTAGGCCTTCTGTTTGGCTTAAAACCGAATCGTCTGCATGTCATTTTATTCTGCAAGGAGTTTGGTAACCTATAAGCAACAGTCGGACTAACTGCAAATAAAATGAAGGTTACCACTACAAATGGTAATCGCTTGGAATAGTAGCTGTATACCACGCAAAATTGTGCAGGGGCCAAGCATGCAAAGCGGCAGTGACGGCCTTCGCTTCGGTTAACCTCACAGGGGCCTATGTTAACGTTATACGCATTTTAGTATTATACGTGTGTATAGACGAGCATAAGTTTAACAGCGTGCACATCGTAATAATAAGGGAATTATGTAGTCAAAAGTTTAAATTTCGTTATTAACAAATTGAAAGAAGAAATATAAAAAAATTTTTTTACATTATTAGAGTGACTAAATTTTTAACTAACTTAGAGAGAAGGCATAATTTTCAAGATTGGTTCTAGGAACTCGGAAAATAAAGCCACTTTTGCAACTTGGAAAACTACCCACAAAATGCCAAACCCAAAAACCTAAAGTGACCCGGGTTGCAATGTTCGGAAGAAAAGAAAAGATCAACGTAACTTCGTCGGAATTAGGAAACACTAGGAGGGAAAAACACTTAGAAAATTGTTCTTGTTTAAGTGCAATAAAACATATAAATTGTCAGAAAAATATTTGTAACGACCGCAGACTATAGAATTAAAATTGTAGACTACAAAAATCAAGACCGAGTAAATAGCAAGCGTTTAATCGCTCGTAAAAATAAATCAGAGTGCGAACGTGGTTGCAGTTTAAAACAGGTAATGGCCTTCGATCCGGCTTATTAGATATACTTATGGGCAAAGAAGCGTGGAAGGTATATAAAGTATACGTCGCTTTGCCACAATGTTGTCATGTGTAGCAAGAAAGGGACCAAAAATATTATTAGATCAAAATATTTTACATCTTAAGTGAAATGGCAATATTTCATCAAGTCAAAGAATGTACTTATTAGAAATATAGAGAAAAAACAATTTACACATTACAGGATGGAAATCGCCAAAGCGACTGCGTCAAGACTACAGAAATGTAACTATCGCACTTAAACTTAAACGACTACAATACAAGCGATTTCAGCGCTCGTAAAATGGGAGGCGGGGAGGGGCAACATACGTACTCAGGAGGTCATGTGAGACTTTAAAGCCAATGCAGAAGAAAAAAGACATTTCGTTCACCGCACTCTCTCACATGGACCTCCTGAGTACGTATGTATGGAAAGCCGACAAGTACGGCGTGGTTATGTGGAGTGGCGAAGATATTAGGTTGTCAAGTTTTAGCTGGTACATTACCGGTCGATTTTGTGAGTGCCGAGTTAGGCGGACACGATTGAATGGCCAGTTATGTGCCCGATTCAAGTGGCAGTATTACTGACGATTCCCGTTTTCCTTACTTCAGTGAATGACTGCACGACAAGTGAGAGTTAGGACGGGTTCCTTAGATGCGTATGGGCGTCGTATGTGGAAAATCGCCAATTTTCGTGACTGAGCGGGGGGGCTAGTGTGGAATATGTTCATTTGTTTGCAAAGATAGATATTTCCACAGACCCAAAAAAATTCATAAATGAAAGAAAACCAACGCCGAATAGGCGAAACTAGCACAGCACCAATGCGTATGCGATTGCGTATCACGGAGAAGATTAATTCTATGGAATATCTTTTTCAAAAAGCCAAGCAACGACAAGAGACTGGGCTAATACTTTTAGGTCTTTTCGGATACACTTATAGTGGGTTCTCTTCTGAACCAAACGTTCGTTTTCGTAAATAGTGATTTTCACATCTAGCCCGATACGCATACGCATCTATGAATCCCCAGCCTTAGGTGACAATTCCACGGTCCGGTCACAGCAACATTTTATTTTTTAAATGACATTTTATTTCTAAAGCAATCAGCACCAGTAGTCGAGTTGACACAAATGCACTACTTAATTACACATAGCACTGAGCAGTGCCGAGCGTATTGACGACAGTTTAAACAGCGAATGCCGCGAGACGGTGGAGGGAAGCTGCTGCAGCACATCTGTTCGAGTGTAAGTATCTTAGAACGGAAGCGAAATTGAAAGACACTAAAATTTTACAAACCTCCCAGATGGCGGAACCGACACTTCTGAGCGTTGTGAGCTATTATGTACCCAGTCATTAAAACTGGGAGTAAGTCTGCAAAATGGGTATTAATAAATGTATGTATGAAGAATGATAGTGCATAGCAGATGGGTTTGGATCAGCAAATTCCCCGCTGAGGGATGAGCCGAGGAAAGGGAGTCACCCGTCGACCCCCGTTCCGCCCCCCCCCATAAGAAAATCGACTTTCTTTTCTCATTACGGTGAATTTCCAGTGCAATGATCGAGACTGAGAATTTATGATGCTCACCAGGCTCGCCCCGTTCCCGCCCCAGTTGGGCACATCTCAATGGGGTCACGTGGTTTAGCGTATCGGAACTTTGCAGTCTGTTAGGGGTTTACGTCGGTAGGTGGGACGAACCAAACACTGGAAAGATTAACATGCTTAACCACTTGGTTCCCCCGCCATTTCAACAATAGTTGACCTCAACTAATGAAAATTATTACGTACGTTTAGGAGACACCAAAGTGGTTGTCTTTGAAACGTACGTAAACACCTTTCCACTTGGTGTAAAAGTGTTTTGTTTTTGTAACAAACAGGGAATCAAGGTTTTAAAATATGTGATGTGTATCGCATCATATCTGTAAGCAAATTCATAGCAATTTTACAGTATACAGTTGGATACATAAATCCGCTGTTTGGTGGGGGGTCTGTTTATTTGAAAAGTAAGTAACACCTAAAGGCCATTATTGCAAGATAGTAAATGATTAAAGTATCCACAGACATTTCATTTGGGGGTATTCTCATGTTCATCATAACGCTGAAAAAATATGCAAGCATCACTTTTTATGTTTAATCTAAGGACTGATTTTTTTTCAAAAGGTAACCCATTTTGTTGCTGAGTATTGTGGCCTTATATCGTGTAAGCGTGATTATGTCAAACTCGAATAATCTAGTAGGACCTAGTCAAGAGAACTAGCATACTGTCAGTCGCGTACTCACTTGTATTTGCAAAAACTGCTGAGTCGGTTTCCTTATTGTTATAGTTTTTTCACATTCTCTACGAGGAGGTAAATATTCCCATTCGATTACAGATTCGGTACAAGCTGCGACTATCGCAGACCAGGAGGCAAGGGCCACACGGGTTCGGTAGGTACGCAACATTTGTTGAACTTAAAAAGATTACTAGTTTCACATTTATCTAGGGCTGTGCTAATCTATCCGTGTTATTATATATATTCCATCATGTTCCGGAGAGCTATAATGATATTTTAATTGTGGATGTTGGTGTTAATTTCAAAATTTTCAACCTCCTCACAACATCATTCATTTGTCAAATTTAGGGGGGGACGGACCCACCCACTCTGATTTTTTTGGGGTGTCCGCGTCCCCCCGACCCCCCCCCCCGCTTGCGCCGCCTATGGGCCACAAGGACCGTCCTATTCTGCCATGCATAAAGACTGCATTAACATGCAGACAAGCAATTTGGGCCAAAGGCTTTCCCTTTCCCCTACCTTCCTTCCCTGCTTTTTACATGATCCATGGCACTACTGCTAACAATTGGGGAATCAATATTAAAAGCAGCCCATTTGTGAACAAGGATACATCAACTCATTAAGCGTGGCAAACAAATCCATTTATTAGGTACGTTTTAAATTCCACAAGAGCAAAACATCTAGGGGAATGGGAGTAATACCGATGAGAAACTCCCTGCATGTGTAATGTTTATGATACCTGTCCAAATGAATATTGTCACATTCCTTCTAGCATGGTTTGCCGCAAAGCAGGAATCGCCACTGTAACTGTAATAACCTTGACCTGATTGTGTAACACAGTTGATGCCACGGCACTGGTTTAAGGACAACTGCAGCATCGCCTATAGTGGGGGTGATATCATAGAGTGAGGAAAATCCCTTATTAACAAGATCAAATATTGCATGACTGGAGATTTCTCTACATTGCGCAATACAACATGCATAAACCTCAGATGTCTCTAATTCCCGTCAATGGAAAATTGTATGAACGTTTCGTTTTGACTGTACCTTTAGTTTTACTTTGCCCCACTATACTTGACCCTGCACTAGTTCGTTAATTATGAACAAAACAACAGGAACTCGAGTGGACTTTGCCCCCTGATACAGTAAAAAAAGGATCATGTACCGTTTTTATCCAGCTATATAATATACTCCATATAAAAATTGAGGTGCACAATATTGAAGGGCAACTGCAGTCTTGGATACACCAGCGGTTATATTGTGGAGGATGGAAAACTGTATATGTTAGGTCCAAACCCCATTTCAAATACGATGTTCCTATGTGGAGTATTACCTTCACACTTTAAGCCATTAGGCGAGAAACTGGAGATCCCAATTGCGGCATTATTGCTGACGTCACACATTGACAACACATGGTAATTGTTCTGTATTTGATTGTTTCATTTGTTGATAAGTCAACATTAGCAGAAGTTCTGTTGTCTTTAGCTCAACCAAAGTACTATCAACACCTACCAACCCAGTGAACCCACTAAAGCAATCCTCTCCCATGGACTTAATGTTTTTCGAAGTGAATTAATGTTTGAATTCAGTAGAAAATCAAAAGAATGTTTGCAGGGTGTTGGGTGCAAGTATGGACATCATTTATTATTGCATGATGGGATTGCATTTCGAACTTGCACATACACATTGCTTCACAATACACAAACTTCAAGAGACTCCGTAACGCATACAGTTTTTATCCCGCTATTATTAAATTAGCATCTGCATATAAATAATCCAGCAGTGTCCCTTAAGGAGATTGAGATATTATGGCCATATGAAATGTCCCATACATAGGCCTATATTGTGGTGGCCTAGCGGTGGCCTAATGGTCAACGCATCGAGCTCGTAATGCAGAGATTATGGGTTCGAGCCCACATATAATACCCTGGCAGGTATTAATCTCTACGTGCTACTCTCCATTCAGGTGCTAATTGGGGACATGTGGTAACGGATGGAGGGCGCGCCATAGCGGCTGCCACAGGTTTTGGAGTAGTCGTGAGCGAACCTGGCACCGGGGTGCTGGCAGTCTTTCTCAGGTTACAAATTGATCAGGGTAATGTCTCGCTAAAAACCCATGGAGCTTACGGGGAAGTGCGCTATATAAGAATGTGACGTTATTGATATTGTATGGGTTAGTTCTGTATAAGTCATGTCAGTTCAGTTTACATGGCTTATTAGATATCTAATATCATTAATGGCTCTAACTTTAATATAGAGTATTGCAGGGTTTATATGGCCATAGACTCTATATACTCAAAATATGGATAACCTATATCAAGGTATAGCAATTTCATCTGACCATATGAATAACGTTTATGGGATTTTTGAATTGGCCCCGTATCAAGTCGTACAGAAGTTTTATATGGCTATGTAAAAAACTATATTAAATCTATGGGTATCCTATTCAAGTCAATAGGGCAAATATAAAACTGTATACCATTATGAGTAGTAGTTTATATTAAGTCACATAGGGTTTTGTTGATATGCATATAAATTGGTATACCTCTAGTATGATAACCCGATACCAAGGTATATCAGGTTTTATATGACCATATAAAAAGTTATACATATCATCTGAATTGCCCCCAATATCAAGTCATACAGAGTTTTATATGGCCATAAAAAAAAATAAAAAATTATATCCCAATATGGGTTAGCTCTATATCAAGTCATATAGGGTTTTATATGACCATATCAAACTGTACATCTATATATGGATAGTTTCAGAGGTTTTAATAGGCAACACTCACTGTATAGCACCAAGGCGCAGCCACTGTTGGAAGTTGGGGGGGGGGGGGGTCAAAGAGAAATTGGGGTGGTGGGGGTGGGTCCGAATTTTGTTGGGAAACATTGTGTGGGTGAAAAAAATCATATGTATGGCAGGCCTTTTTCCCAAAGTTGGGGGGGTCATGACCATCCCAACCCCCTCAGACCCCCCTGGTGGGCTGCGCCCTTGTTATACCATGTATGGTGACCTTTAAAATGAAGGATAGCAGGTTTTAAATGGCCAATATAAAATGTGTACATATATCTGAGTGGTCTGTATTCAAATCATACAAACTGCATACCTATATATTTGTAGCCCTATATTAAGGTACATAAGGTTTATATGGCCAGATAATCTTATGATAAGTTATAATCCATATAATCGTTGATTAACCAGTGTATCCAGATTATGATTGCGTGGCATTTCAGTAAAGGGCACCTTTGACAGTTTGACCTCATGGCGCGAATGAATGTTCAAGTTCAAAAGACATAAATACGACTTCCAATGAGGAAAAACCCCAATGGGCCATACCTAGGTCGGGAGCGGCCATTTCAGTAATAAATTGGAGAGCACAAAATATAGCTATGATTTAGTGTTCCTTCTTGTATATTCTACAGTCTAATCCTTGTTGGTGTGCGGTAATGAAGAAGAGGACCTTCTTCAACAGTTGACTCATCTGGAAGACACTGTATTATAAACATGTACATGCTTGGTGTGCCATTAAATCTGAGCCCAAAATATTTATGTCCTAAGGTCCATTTGCACCTCGGAGTTATTCGCGGAAACTTGCATGTGTTGCGGGGACAGACCCGGCTACCCTTTCCCTTCAATGCACGGGGACCACCTTGTTCCGAAAGCCCGTGCTGTCACATGCATGTCATCCTGGTGGGTCTGCCAGGGAAAATGTCCTTCTTTTAAACATGGATTCAGGGTTAAGCCTGAAGTTTGAGGTTAAATATTTACATGGCGTTCTTGTTTGTTGTAGGAGGCGACCAAAGGGAACTTGCTACGAAGTCAATGCCGTGTCACGCACGCGGACCTGTATGTCCAGTTTTACCTCTACCGGAAGGAGCATAGAAGGTTCTCCATTGACGCGAGGGGGGAGGGGGCGGGCGTCAGCGCAAGAGGAGCGCCTAGCCTGGCCACCGTCGCGTCACGCTCCAACGTTGCACGCCCAGAAGAAACTTTTGCTCAGAGTCAGATTGCGTATCGGCCGTGACCAAAGACTGCTGTCTCGGGTAGTCCCGTGTTAGGGGGACCGAGATTATTCTTATTTCTCCCGCCCAACTGCATTAATATAATCCAATAGGTCAGTCTGGTATTGGTACTCAGCAGGTAAAGTGCTGGATAAGTGCGTACCGGGGATCAACAGGATAGTCGACGTCTTCGCCCGATGGATGGGGAAATGATGGTTCCATATCAATGACGTTCTTGATTGCGATTCTGCAGTTGGAGAGTTACGACGAGCTAATTATATTTTTCATAGCGTCCCCCCCCCCTCCTCTCCCGGTCGTTGCGTGCATATGTTCCAACATAGTTCGTCATTGATTTGGCGCATCGATCCAGTTGCGAAAGACGGGATCGTTTTCCGTACTTTTACTGAAACACAGAAAGAGAGGGTATCCGAAAACCCTACTGAAATGTTTGCCTAAGAGGGGTTTCAGGTTGCAAAAAATTCCCAAAGGGGTGGGGGACCCCCTCCCCCGTCCCCCCCCCCCCTCCAGATCCGTCTATTAACACGATCACATAACGGAAAACGGATGGGACACCCAGTGGGACCCGAGCACACTCCACGACCGATAGGCGCCGCCTCTGGTACAATACCGTTAATAGAAGCGGTTTCTCACGAAAATCTTGTCGGTCTCAAATGATTCACACCCCCTGGAATCGTAGTATCTACCCCTGGATGGCGACAGTGTAAATTTAAACACACTCAGGCCTGAATGACACTGCGCGTATGAACAGTCGGCTCTCATCTAGGTTTGGCTGAATGCAACGCGTTGTGTGAAACGACTGGCGTATGAGCATAAGGTTTGCCCATATCGGTACACGCATAGACGCTCTAGTAAGATGCCGGGGTTGATTTACCGCACACACGAAAAACGTATACAGAAAAAAAAAAACATTACAAAAAAAAATTGTCACTGAATTGCCACTGAATGGCAGCGAAATTTGCCACCTAACTGCCACCAGAATTGCCACTGAAATTGGCATTGGAACTGCCACTGGAATTGCCAGTGAGATTGCCAGTCAAACAGACACTAACATAAACGCACTACATTAATGGGGCATTTTAACATGACACCTAATATGTGGCCACTCACACATAACCATGCCGTACTGTCGGCTTCCGTACAGATGTAAATGAGGAGATATAAAGTAGTTAATTCCGTCCACGAAGTATCATGTCAGGGTATTATAATGACGTACATTTCGTTGGAATATGGGATTCTGTCGAAGGTGATGCTACTGGGTGGGGAATAATACAATTTTGGTCAGTGTTTAACGAATCCTGGGCACAGGGGTCTGAGCAAGTATCGCGTGATAGTGGCCCAGGTGTTGAGCATGTAGTACAGCTGTGCTAGGTGGCAGGTTGTTGAGCAGTATTCCGATGTGATAGGTGGCCAGGTGTTGAGCAGTATCGCTGTGGATAGGTGGCCCAGGTGACTGAGCAGTATCCGCTGTGCTAGGGGGCCCAGGTGTCTGGCATGTACTCAGCTGTGCTAAGGGGCCAGGTTGTCGGGCAGTAGTACAGCTGTGCTAGGTGGCCAGGGGTTGAGCAGCTCAGGACTGTGCTAGGTGGACCAGGTGTCTGAGCAGTAATCAGCTGTGCGAGGGGGGGCCCGGTGTGCAGTCAGTATCGTGTGCCTAGGGGCCCAGGTGACTGAGCAGTATCCGCTGTGCTAGGTGGCCCTGGTGGTCTGATCCAGTATCGCTGTGCTAGGTGGCCCAGGTGTCTGAGCGTATCCGCGTGTAGGTGGCCCGGTTCCGAGCAGTATCAGTGTGTAGGTGGCACAGGTGACTGAGCAGTATCCGCTGTGCGAGGTGGCCATTTTGTGTAGAGCAGTATCAGTGTGCTAGGTGGCCCAGGTGTCTGACGCAGTTATACGCTGTTTAGGTGGCCCAGGTGTCTGTGCAGTATCCGCTGTGCTAGGGGGCCCAGGTGTTGGGCAGTATCAGCGTGCTAGGTGGCCAAGGTTATGAGCAGTATCGTGTGCTAGGTGGCACAGGTGTCTGAGCAGTATCAGCTGT
This sequence comes from Sclerodactyla briareus, assembly GCA_026419785.1. Taxonomy (NCBI): domain Eukaryota; kingdom Metazoa; phylum Echinodermata; class Holothuroidea; order Dendrochirotida; family Sclerodactylidae; genus Sclerodactyla; species Sclerodactyla briareus. Next base: position 16,863 of record JAODTK010003220.1, on the reverse strand, counting down.
GCTAGGTGTCCCAGGGTGTTGAGCCGTATCAGCTGTGCTAGGGGCCCAGGTGTTCTGAGCAGTATCGCTGTGCTAGGTTGCCAGGTGTATGAGCAGTATAGCTGTGCTAGGTGGCCCAGGTGACTGAGCAGTATCCGCTGTGCGAGGTGGCCCAGGTGTTTGGCAGTATCGCTGTGCTAGGTGGCCCAGGTGTTTGAGACCAGTACGTGTGCTAGGTGGCCCAGGTGTCTGAGCAGTATCCGCGTGCTAGGTTGGCCAGGTCTGTCTGGAGCAGTTATCCGCGTGCTAGGTGGCCCAGGGTATGCGAGATCCGCTGTGCTTAGGTGGCCAAGGTGTCTGAGCAGTATCGCGTGCGTAGGTGGCCAGGTGACTGAGCAGTATCCGCTGTGCGAGGTGGCCCAGGTGTCTGAGCAGTATCGCATAGTGCTAGGGTACATCCTTATTCTCAGATGAGATGAGGGACGACTAACCATTATTGTGAATTCAAGTCACACTGACTCAAAACATGGACCAGGTTTCCCCAAAAGTAATTTCAACATCTAAGGAAGCAAGTCTCTCAATCATGGGGAAGTCACAGCATTCTTCAGGCCTGTCTTAATGGCTTGTCTCCACCTCTGGTTAGTGCATCTTGCCAGTGGCTAGCCAGCATTCATTATAGGATGGGGGCTGTCTGAGGGGTTAAGACAGTATCGTGTATTGAATATTTTAGGGCATGTATTATTGTCTCAGTTAGTGATTGTGTTAAGAGGGAGGTGAAGAAGTTCCAGTTGATACTCCCCTCCTGGCTAAGCAAGGATGGCGATGCGAATAGATTGGAGTCCAGTGTGGAGTGTAATCAGTACGTGTTCACACAGGAGAGGGAGAGAACGTGGCACACTTCGTATGGTATGTGCATTATGGATGCGGACGGCTTCAGCGACTGATCATTGTAGATGTCATGATCCTCTCCTGTCTCCGGGACCTAGCAGACGTTTTAGCATCAGCAATACTGCCTATAGCATGAGGCGCGAAAATGTCCCCAGACCGCGGCTGTGAGGTGACTGCCCTCCTCGCGTTGATTATCAATCACATACACATACTCGCACTTTTCGATTCCAAGTCCGCCAGATCCCAGACCCGTGGTTCCTTCCGCCAGGAGCAACAGACAGGTTCGGTCTGTTTTTTAGCGGAAGTAGTCAGTCGGCGGTGCGCCAATATAATGGAGCGGTTCAGGTGATCCATCTTGTACCATCTTTTCCCAGACATCCCATGTGCTCCACACAGAATTGTATCGAGCCTCCCTGAATTTGAAGTTAGAGTATGTGGGAAAAATGTTACCACAAGCACAAATGCGTTTGCTCGTTGCACACGACATTTCTCCGTTCAAATACGGAAATAGTTACCCCGCATTGGCCTGTGCATTGCCTCTCAGGCAGAATAATTTAGTATATTAAAATAAAAAATCATTCCTGTGTTTATCTTCTAGTATTCCAAGGCCGATCGCACCTCAGTGTATCGACTGGTTCCGCGATCGTGGTTTCCATCGTGGTCACCCCTCTTTTTTAGGTGCTGCTTTAAGATTTTGGTTATTGACATTTAACCAGCACCACCTACTAAGCCACGTTACCAATTCTAAAAATCGTAAGGGATGATGACAATGTTACTAAAGAAGGATAAAGTTTGTGGGACATGTGATGAGATTGCCTAAATTATGCAAATTAGACAACAATATTCAACTTTTTATGACCCATTTTCTCACTTCACATATCTCGGGACCCCGGTGGACCACCCTTATTACTTTCATGGGAAATTCAACAAACTTTTGCATGAATGGAGCAATATACCACTGCATAAACCCCCAGTGACTCGAGTCAATATTAACATTTTGGGGACTAAAGATAGATCATACCATATCAAGCTTCAGGAAATCGAACCAACTCTTAAATTTGGAAACACCATGTGCGAATAGACAATTGAATGATCTCCACTTCCCCCTCCTATGTGAATAATACAATTTTCTCATAGTAATAATCACAGGAGTGTTCCATTCACAGAGATGAGTGTGCTGGAATTAAAAAAAAAGAAATAGCACTAGCAAAAGTCATCGCGTAATCGTGTACACGTATGGTATCTCATACTTCCTTAAATATTTAATCATTCATTGCCATCATTGACTAATCCCCTAAAACTGCAAAATGTTCCACAGTTCAAATTGGATGTCTTGTCTTGTGTGGTACTATGCAAACACCAACTAGTGGTTAGCACTGCATGGATACCATTAAACCAAGCTGTAAAATATCCGAACCCCCGCCTAATTGTGCCGGCTTTGGTTTTTAACGCATGTGCGCATGGCAACTCCTTCGTAACAGCAAACCACCCACCCCCCCCCCCCCCCCCCCTTTGTCCGAAAACTATTTCAATTTCCTGACATTCAAACCTTGCTATTTCGTGTAATTTTTTATTACTGTCATTTGCACATTGAATTACAAACTCTTACAAATTCACAAATTCAAATCCCTAAAATGACCGAAATGTTGAACCGTGAACGGTTGAAAAGGGGTCAAATTCCAATGCTCAGCATGGGGTCGCTCTGCCCTCATATTGCCACCCTTATGGGACCCCCGGCAGGGGCCTAACTCGGAAAATCCGAATGTCTTGTATGAGCCTATTGATGCTGGAATGGCTGTTGAAATGAGAACATTGGTTGGTGCCTAACATTTTCCAGCAGGGGGAGTGCCTTCACCGATATTCTGAAGGAGAATATACATGGATCGGGTTTCTCCACGAACGTTTTTTAGATGAAAATTCTGAATTGGGAATCAATTCTAGGACTGGCTTAACTTGCCTTTAAGGCGTGGGAAATGACCGTATCTTGTCAATCTGGGTGGTCTGCCAGACGATTTTTTTCGGGTACGCTCCGCGCCAGCCCATTGTTCGCCGCGCTCAGATCGTTACCATTGCAGTTGGCACTTTTACGAACTAGTTGAAACGGCCTGGCCTAGGAGGATAATAAAACACGTGTGCATACTGGGATCGCGAACACGCGGGCGGCCTCCTCCCAAGATTGTATTCTGGCACTAGTGCAGTGAATTAGCTAAGCCAGGAACGGGTGAAAGTTTGAATTCACCCGAAAAAGTGAAGAACCTAGGTAATTAAGTCTGCTACGGCCATTGTTGCGAATAGCTGCAGCACAGTCTTTCAACAACCTGTGAGATTTTTTCCACAAGCACTGTTATGTAAGGCTAATACAGGGTTTTCGAGTATATGCTAGCCGGTAGAATAACTGCGACGCTTAGAATTCAGCACTAGATCACCCAGCCAGAAAGCTCGAAAATCCTGATAGAGCTTACGTATAGGCCTACGTGACCGTCACGTACTCTCATGGCTACAAATTCCACGGAGTGGGAAACAATGGGAACTGAAACTCACACTCATGTTGGTCTAAAGATTATTGAGAGGCTTAACAGTGAGCATTCAACTTGGAAACTCGCTAAGAACCCAGACAACTGTATAAACAAAATGGTAAATCTAAGCTACGATCCTTTCAATAACATATTTTTTTAATGCTGTAATGAACTATTTCAACAAGAACTCATGGAATGTCGAGAGATGTTTGCACATATTGCTGCCAACTGTACTTTCTTACGAACCCAGTGGGGAGGACTGGTGGGTTTGCAAAACAGATCTTTTCCAATCCTGCAAGGAGTTTACGAGTATTGTCACCTGAAGAATCGGAATTGTAACTGTTTAGAGCATTTTTTTTTGTTGGGGACTAAATTGTTCTGTTTCAACTTAAGTTGTTTTCGAGTACATACACAACAGAGGATACATTGCGGGCCCTAAAACTGAACTAATATTACCCTTTTGTTGGTAAGAACTATCGGATGTAGTCTTTATATATATATTCCACGCAATATTTTGTTTTCAATGTAGGGGCCTTCGCCGCTGCCTAGTTCCTAGGCTTGGGTTCTCCTTATATGTTACTTCGTTCCCAGAAACATTATTGAGAATTGTCTCTCATCATTGCTCTTCCTCAGACCTTGGCAGTATTGAACAATGGGAGGAACAAAACATTCGTTAGACACAGATGAAGAGTTAATCGAGCTATCGCGCGGCGGGTATTCAGTGAATTACCAGCAATGTTTATTTGTATACTGTGTGGAAATGTCAGCCAACGGTATCGGCCGATATAGGACAAAAAAATCGGTTATGGACAAAAACCGACGGTGACGTTTCGGCCAACACTATTATATCAACGTATTGCACCTACTGGCTTACTGTGCTGCATTCGAAAAAACCGCGACAAACCGCTGGCAACAGATGAGGGCTACAAGTCACAACGCTGTATGTTTGCGCGAGTTTATGTGGCAGGGTAGGGTATGCAGTGACGACAAAACGAAGCTGGCCGGGCGGGTCTGCTTCAAGAGGGGACTATAAAATGACCAAAGTCTCGACCAACGAATCGGTGTGGGGAATGTTTTTAAAAAAACGCGGAAACTATTGTAGATTGTAATTGATTTTTTTCTTCTCAAACCCACCATTCCGTTCTGTTTAGGGCAGCGCTTGGATAGAATGCATGGGCGATCTCAAAGGAATTGTGGTAATGTTCTTCTCTGTTCAAAATGAGGATGGCGACCTCATGCAATAATAATTATTCACTACTTCGGGGGGAAATAGGCGGTCTTTCCAGCTTTCACCGTTTCTGGCCTAGCCTCCGCACTGATGGTGTTGGATGCGTCTTTGTTAGCTGACCATTTGTGAATATCATGATCCGTTGCTTAAACGAATTCGTTGCTTGAACGAATTCGTTGCTTGAACGAATTCGTGCCCCAAGGAATTCAAGACGATGGCTGAAGACAAAGCCTGCTTAATCCAGCTGCCGCGTTCAACAGATTCTACATCGGCGTTCAACAGATTCTACGGGGACTAATAGCTTGTAATGCCCCCCAGTACTGCATGGCATACACCGGAAACTAAAAGCTGAGAAACATCCAGATGCCGGGAAACTGGAACGAAAGTGGCGACCGCACGAAACTGGAGATAGATCACCAAATCTATTGGAGACAGTGTACCAAAAGGATGTCATGATAAATCAAAAACAAAGGGCCAGCACTACTCCAACAAAATACTCGAGGCCCTTCCAATTGTCAAGGCCTTGTGCGCATAACTAACGGCTTTTCCAAAAGAGCGGACCATCGCCTGTGGCCTGCCTGCGATGATGCGGCCGAATAAGCTAACCGTTTCGCGGATCATTTTCATGGGAAAATATCTCGCATTTGGGATGAGCTAACATCTGTCAGTCCGAGCAGTAATGTTCCCCGCGGACACCAAACATCATGCTGTCCGAGCTACACTATCGGGGTTTGAGCAGTGCTACTACGCTGGGTGGATAACATATTGCATATTCAAACAGCTACCACTTGTAAAGTAGACCCGTCACTACATGGACTTGTCGAGAAATGCCAAGAGACACAGTGTGCTCACATCACGGATGCTTAGTAACCTCTCGATGCGAATGTCGAGCCGGTACCAGCAACACTGCAACATTGGTATCATTGCTCTTAAATAGATAGCTCTGTGTTCAACAACTATCGCCCTGTGAGCAAACTTGACCTATCATAAGTTTTCCAAACTGTGGAGTGAAGTGGTTGAAGCTCGTTCAGGGGCACTTAGTTTCAAACAATATGTTGAGCCGTTCCGTCCGCTTATCAAGCGTACATTAACAGAAACGGGCTTCTTGAAGGTCCAGGTGGCATTCTGACAAGGTGTCGACAATGACTCGGAGAGGTGCTTCTGCTTTGGGCTTGTCAGCGGCCTCCGATACCATCAACACGCGACTAATGCTTCCTCGTCTTCACAGTGAATGTAGGTGAAGGCCAATCCCTGGAATGGTTCCGCCTATAGCTACGTGTCGTATTCAATGCGTCAATAGGGTGGTACAACATCAACTCTTCCAGTATCCAAGGTGTGCCACAAGGTTCGTTTCGGTTTTTTTGGCCCCGATAATATTCACTGCCACAGCACCCACTCGGTCAAACTTTCAGCACACAAGCTCAAGTACCACATGTACGCGGATGACACTCAGGTGTTACATTGATTTCGCCCTGATTCTACTCGACACGCTGCTTATGGCTCGACTAGAGCAATGCCTTTCAGACGTGCGTGAGTGGATGTGTACAACTTTCTGAAAATGAACGATTCTATAAGGACAGAACTTTAATCTTGGAACCGCCCACTCTTATCACCAGGCAACGCTACAGTATTGAGTTGGTGCCACTTATCGAGCCAAGCTCATTGATTAAGAATCTGGAGTTAATCTATATCTATATTTGCAGCATTGAGTACATGCACTTGCGCAGTATAGTATTGGCTTCATGTGTGAAAATCTGACTTGGAAAAGCCATAAAGCTTTGAGTCAATGCTCCTAACGCCTTCACGGCCTCGATATTGCCAATTACCCTCCCCTTGGTATACCACAAAACTCACAATCCTCAAGCTTCAAACAGTCCATGATATGGCTGGGACGTATCAATGTCTCAAAAGGAAAAATCTTATACATTATCGCCATAATAATGGGAACTGCACTGAGTTACCTTATAGACGAGTAGGTTAACCAGAAACCTGACATGCCTTGTAGAGGGAGAACCAATTTTTGTAGGGGCAGTCAGGCGCTACGGGCCGCAGCTGCGTGATACCTGTATTCTAAATAGGCCGGGCCAGGGAATTCATGTGTGATGAAACCTCCTAGTAATATGTCAGAGTCCTTTGGGGTAATTTTATCTTCTATGATAGTGCCAAAAATAGAGCTATGTTGCGAAGCTCTAGAATGAATAACTGCAGGAGCATATCAAGGTCGCCTCTCATACCCCCACCCCTTCCTCCTCCCACTGGAGGTGGAAGTATGAGCTCATGGTTGATACCTACACCCGAACGTTCTCCAACATATTAGTGAAGTGTATGACCGCGCAAATCTTCATCTTTTCAGCGATACACCTACATTTACGCAGTTTTGCGCGCGAAGATGTGACCTGTGAAGTTTTTTGGACTCGAGAGGGGGCGTCATTGCAATGGTTTTTGCAATAGGTGCATTTTTGGGCATAATAGGAGAGCTGTCGACATTGTCTTGTTTTTTTTTTTTAGTATATATTTATAGATTGTTCCATTGTACCTGTATACCCATAGCCTTAGTACAGCGGGCCGAGTGAGATAAGATAAAATAAGTGTTGAGCATGAGGTGTGTGTGCACCCTGAGACATTAAACACCATTTCATGAACAGTGAATTAGGTAGGTTCGCAAAAATTGCCGTAGTGTAACAGAAGGTTTGATGACTATGCTAGTAGGCTGATTGATTCCACATCGCAACATATGACGGTTTGTGGAAATATGAAATTCGGGAATATACTGCACATGACATGTTCAATGACTATGCCTAGTCGGAAGGCTATAGCGATGCCTACGGGCTAAATTACTAGCTAGTGTATGACATAACAGGTGGGGGGGGGGTGACCTGAGAACAATGGCTTAGGGAATTAAGTATGTGATATGAGTGGCAAGATCGGTTCGATTATGGATGCAACCTTGACTCACGACTACAGTCAGTTGTTCGAAGATTTTCCAACTGTCCTTCAACTGCTCATGTATCGAGCCAGTAACTGGAGATACATTCCTCTTTCTGAAAAGTCGTTGTCTATCCCATGCGATCTCATGTCAAAACATCAGATTTCTAACCGCACAGTTCATTCCAAAAACTTCCGAACCTTGACTTGTTGTTGGTATGTCGCCTTCCTGGATCAAGGAGGAGCCTTGTTCGCGATAGTATGACACTTCGTATGGTTCGTGTACCAGAATGAAACTGGGACTACAAAGAGAGAATAAATCCTGCTGTTGATCTAGCCTTTCGCGTTCGGTATGTGAACAAGTAATCCATAGCTGAAGAAAATGATGCTATATATTTTCTATTGGCGAAAAAAGTTATTTGGGGTGATAAATAACATATGCACCACACAACACAAACATACAAACAATACAGCCACACACACACACCCGGAGCGCGCGCGCCACACGCACGCACGCACAGCGCCACACACACACACCACACACAAATGTTTGTGGGCAAACGTTGCGATTCAGACATTCGGAGTGTTTCCTCTCGCCCCCAAAATATAAAAGTAAAAGTGATAATGGGTGAATGACTCCTGCAAGAGGTTGTTTGGTCTAAGAGTGTATACCTTCAAGAACGTCCTCAGAGAGGCCCGCACGGGTAACCCCTTTTTTTTTTTCCAAATATATAGGTACATGAGTTTCTCCTGTGATGCTTCCCAGTTGATGTTAAAGGCTCCATGACTATTTCTCCGAGTTGTTGGCACATTTGGCAGAGCGTCGCTTCCCACACGGAAAGACCGGGGTTTCGATTCCCGGTGGGTATACCAAAGACTTTACAAAGTGGACCTGTTTGCCGCCCTCTTGACGCTCAGCAAAAGGGATGGGAGCAGGGACAAGCGAGGGGTAGGCAATTTGCAAGTTGCAATCTGAGTGGATTTACCCCCACTCCCTCTGAGGTAGCTGGGTACCGCCCAAAGCCGGCCTTGCCTTATGCCTTTTACCGGTTAGGGATCGCAGTGAACAATAGATGCAGTATCCAAGGCTTGCAGTCTTGCTGAGCCTGACTAGGTTGACCTCTGCGCGGAAAGATCATAATAAAAGGAAATAAAGAATCTCTCGCCCTACAATCTGTTATCAGTAAGTCACCCCTCCTCCATTTGTCTCATGCGTTTGATATCGGTATATACCCAAACAGGTTCTAAATTTTCGGCAAAGCCGAGGAAATAAATCGGAGTCATTTGATGTGGATGGCATCGTTTGGGATTTTTTTGGTTGTAATGAATTCTTCCTACATGTTTAGGTCATGTCTTTATGGCAGGCAGGGAATCATACCACTCTCTTATAGGCTATTGATAAACATATCTGAGTAAGGTTTTGATAAAAATGATTGTGAAGGAATTTGAATACACTGTAGGCCCATGCATCAATTGACATTATAGTTTATCGAACCGGGACAATAATTAGCCCTTGAGTGTATGTGGCGCTGAACATCAGAGAGATTATGATTCATTGATTGAGGGCGGTTGTGTGTCTGTTGGTTATAATTACTGTAGCATGTCTTAAGTATGGAGCAAGAGGTTGTGTCATTATCTCAGAACCTTTTTTATATTATGACTAACAGACTAACTATCAATGCAAACTGGTGAGGAGAGAGGTGGATAAATTAAAACATTGCACGGATTCCCATGTAACTGTCATGCATTAAGATTGAACTCAAAACTAAAAAACAATACAAAAGAGTATGTGGCGAATCGACTATTTAGTCTTATAGGCCTTTGAGCAATTGTTTTGGTTTATGTACTGTATCGCCCCCATCATGCCTGAAGAGCATGCAATGTATTCGCCAAAGGAATTTTGATATAATCTCTAAATGGCTGCGATGGCGGCGGAAGTTCCAAGCCGATGCCGAGTACAAAGTTATGCATGTGGTTTCCATGATCGCAACTCTCCTTCACGTTAAATGAGCAAAATATTCACAGGTGATTCAGAAAAGGATCTCGGAGTTCATATTTTATTTTCTTGAAAAACCTCTACAGTGTTACGCAGTGCGCTGAAGCGAGAGGAAGGTAATAATATATAATAAAATGGGGGCTTGATAGAAGCGCCTATGCAAAAAAAAGCTCTAGCGCTTTACAGACCTCCTAATAAAACAAAGAAGGAAGGCGAATAGGAAAAAGAAGAGGAAACAGAAAGACACAGAAAGGAACAGAAAGACAAAACAAGGGAGAAAACAAACAACAAATACAGAACAAAGGATAGGTAGACAGATAATGCTGGTGAAGAGGAACGGTTTAGACGAGACTTGAAAGTAGCCACAGTCGGGGCCCAGACGAATAGGTTTGGGAGAGCATTCCATAAGTGAGGAGCAAGAAAGCAAACGAACGATCCCATAGAACTTGGGGGACGAGCGTGCCATGAATTTGATGCTGAGCTTAGGCTGACCTTGAATGCTCTAGTAAGGACCATGCAGCTTTTTTTGACCAAGCTCTGAGATGAAATCAGGAGCCATACGTTGACAGTTTTAAGTGAGTAGAAGAATTTTAAAGAATTTCGGCCTTATAGGGAGCCAGTGAAACCATGAGAAGCGTGGAGAGTGATATGCACACAAACTAGGAACACAGAGAACAAGTTGAGCAGGCAAGGTTTTGCACTTCGCTGAAGCTTGTCATGAGGATGTAGGGAGGCCACAACAACAAGAAATTACAAGAATCCAGCCTAGATGTGACAAAGGGAATGAATCATATGGTTGGTGTCTTATGCTCGAGGTACTGACGAATGTTCCCTATCATTCTAATTGCGGAGAGCAGCTTTACAAAGGGTTTGCACATGGACTAGACATTTTTCAAAGAAGGATCCATGATTTTACCTAAATTGCAAACTTGCGATACAGGTTCGATGACAGAGTTGCCGAAATTGATGTTAGGACGCCAAGGAGAACTACTGAAGTGTTGGAGAGAAGTAAACAAACTCTGTCTTCTTGTCTTCAGCACAGGCATATGGAACAGGCACCGGAATCTTATGTCGGTGATCATGTTCCATGTGATTCCAGGACGGAATGAATGATCAGAAGGGTCGTGAGTGCAGATAGAGCTGAGTGTTCGTCAGCGTAGACGACAGAAGGGATACGTGGGCTCTTTGCAACAATGGCTTGTAGTGGAGCACGAAGAGTAGAAAAGCAATAGGCCAATGGGAAGATCCCTGAGGACACCACAATCAAGAAGGGTAGGAAGGGACATGTATTATTTCAATAGTAAAAGACTGAGTTTCGACCGAAATCGAAATCGAAAAAGGAATTGGATTCCGGTTTGATAAAGACGTCATTCCGTTACCGATAAGATATGTTGCCAGGCGGTGTAAGGCAAAATGGGAGACTCACCTGGAGTATTATGTCCAAGTATGGAATCATACTTCTCGAAAATAGACAGGTAATTGAAACGTCAGGCGGAGGGCCACTAGATCAATTCACTGTCATAGAAAGATTTATGAGTTTACCTTACGAGGAAATTTTAAGGCGTCTCGGTCTAATTTCGATGAGTAAGCCGAATTCGAGGTGATTTGATTGAGGTTTAAAATTGTTATGGATTCGAGGGCCTTTCCTTTCACTATTTTTGGAGTTTCCCAAAAGCTACTGCCCAATAGGGGTCATTGCCTCAAGTTTCGTAACAAAAAGTGTTGTGGGCGAATTCTCTAGGCCTAGGCATCTGGGTATTCTTCTCTTTGGGATGCTGTGGCTTCAGGGTCCTTCATGAAGATTTTGTCCTCCTGACCCTTCTACATCAACAAAAACCCCGAAAACTCAGTGAACTAACCAAACCGACCTCATTACCCTATCCAGCTTTTCGGACCAACCGTTTCCTTTAGTTTCCTGATTTTTGTTAATCCATCGTACCTCTGGTTCGCTGGGGTGTAGGTGACTCAGGAATGGAAAACGAACACATGGAACGTCCCCCAAATACCATAAAACTACCAATTTGTGCAGTTTATTATACTTGTTAGCCATGCAGTTCAGCAAACGGAATAAATAACACGCGGCTCGCGTTCTTTAGGAAGAAGTGGCGCAGCTTTGTCGGGGGTGCTTTTATTTTTTGTACTTGCCATTAAACTATGCAGTAATGTGGAAATTTGTGTGCTATATACGTATAGACAAAAAAAACTATGAACCAGGTGGAAGGCAAAGAAGGGTTACAATATTCATACCCTATATGGTTGTCGTTTTCACTCGTAGAATCACTCAGATAAAATATGTTTCCTTTCCTTCATTTCTGACAAAGGCAAAGGAATCTATGCGTCTCGCAAGTATGTGTGTGTCCGTGGTGTGTGTGTGGTCAGGGGGTGTGATGTGTGTGTGTATGTGTGACACATTTTGTACGGAAGATTATCTGAAGAAACGCAAGCATGTATCAAGTTTCAGATTAAGCATGTAGGTTAGTCATGTGGTGTAGTTGATACCTATTTTCCTGTTGACTTTCAAGTCACCAAAGGTCAAGGAGTGGCCAAAATCTAAATTATTTAAAAAGAGAAAAAATAACTCCATTAGCAAGATCATACATTCCGCTTGACCTTTGGGGACTAGTTGCGATGATGAGAGGGATTCATATTCAAACACAAACGGTTCATGTCATCAAGGTCTCAAGTGCAAGTTACAAGGGGTTCAAAGGTTGGTTTGATAATTTATGACAATAGCACCGGCAGTATACTTTGGGATACATATTGCTGTAGGACTGCGGGCATCTAATCGAGAGGTAACTTTTCATTAAAAACTGCCATGTCACCAAAGGTCATTCAAGGTCACTTATGGACCGAAAAATATTATTTTTGGAACAACTTACATTGACATTGCTCGGCAATGTTGAAATTGAAAGTTAGGGGACAGGGTTGTAGTCTGGTGGAGAAACATTTTTCATTAAAAAACATTCATGTCATCAAAGGTCAGTCAGGCTCACTTATGGGCAGAAACTGCCAAAATAGTTAGTATGTGTTCCTGCAAAACTTCAAGTGACCTTTCTGATGTTGTTTATATTTAAGGACAGGGTGTATCCCAATCAGGGTTATATTTTTTAAAATAAAACCGGTCACATATCCAAGGTCATTTTACGGTCAATCCGAGGTCAAAAAATAGTTTTGTGGCTAAAACATTGAAACCAAATGGTATGCCGAGGTGGGGAGGTATGCCAAAGTGATCCACTAGTTGACCCTCCTCTGTGTGGCCTTGTCCTACAATTGACATTACATATGTTGTGCGAATCAATTTTTCAGTGGCCATTTTGGGTCTCTTCTGATCGAAATGGTCCAAAAATTGACCCCATTTGACTTTGTGTGCGAAGATTATCAGAGGTCAAAAGTTTTTTATTCGACATTTCAGTGCAGTTAGTTAGGATGTTTATAGCGATTATTTTTCTTGGTTTGGTTTCAAATGATGACAAGGATGGGAGAGGCACGTTGTATCCTGTAATCATTCCCCAACCCCATCTATTTGGGAACTGGACCTAATTTGCCGCTGATCTTTGCCGGTTTTCAAATATTTCTGGCCAAATCACGTTTTCGCTGACAAATGTAGGATTTTATGTCCACGTCACATTCGATCAAAAAGAGCAATCATTGACCTTGTGCTGTGACCATTGTGTCTAGATAGGGTGTTCCTTGTTGTCATAGTGTTGTAGGAATCAGTGGGCCCAAACGACAACTGTTGCTGAGGTGAAAAGGTCACAGGGACAAATTTGAAAAGTGCTTATTCCAGGACCTAAACATGAACACAAAATGGCAAAAAGGATGGGTCATAGCCGAGTCCACCAATTCGGCCACCCCATCCCCTTCACGCCTTGGACCAGACGCCATGTCTAAACGTCAGCTACGATGAGCCCAGCCAGCAAGAAGGGATGCGGTCCTGCCAAGTCACAACTCGGCCACCTAGCCCCTGGGCCTGGGTTGGCATGCGGTTACAATCAGCTGCAATAAGGCTAGCCAGCAAAAAAAAGGATGGGTCAAGTGCGCCACAACTGGAAACAACCCGACCCTCGCTGTATTTGTTATTATATAGATTATATGGTCTGGAAAAATGGGAAAATCTGTAGACTCCTAATCTGTTATTGGAAGTGGAGAACTTTTAACTTACTTTTTGGGACATTTATTATACTTTCTTTTTAAATTATTGTCGTTATTTATCGCTCTATTTGCATTAATGATACAGAATAGTGAACTTAGGTAAAAACTATGTGTATTGGTCAAGGGGATTATTGTTTTCACTGGAGCCTTCCAGTCAAATTTAAAAATGATTAATAGCCAGGGGTGAATTGATTCCCAAAAAAACTTCGTGGCCGACAGACAGTTTAAAAAGATAGTGTTTCATGCCAAATTATCTGGGGACCTATTAATACCTGTATGGGGATTGCCAGATGTTCAGGCAGTTGCAGTAGCGACTGTTGTGTGAACTGAATATTATTGCTTAAAACCAGTGAAACTGCGAATGAGGATACAAAATGTTTGATAATTTGGGCTCCTGTGAAGAGTAGGGGGTCATTTTGTTTTAAAGAACAACATGATGTGATTCAATTGGACCAAGGCCAAGTTTGAGTCAATGGGGTTTTCTTTTGCGGAATATTGGGAATGAGGATATTGGGTCATTTTCCCAGATAACATTCATGTGATGCGGTGACCTTAGTTTTGAGCGCGAATTCATTTTTGTGGCAATTCTGTTTTCCATTTTGGATCACAAAGGTTATGGGTCCTCACTGGTGGCGTTTGATGATAAACTTCACAGTGTCCCTGGTCACAGCGTCCTGACAGGATGTGTACGGTCAGTGATATGTTATTACATGAATGATAGTAAATGCCTGTGGTAAGCAGTATAGGGCTTATAATCAGTGGTGTGGTGGTGCCAGGCAGTAGCTGTGCGCAGATGTGGTGGTGCCAGAAATCCATTTCCCCCAAATTCCCTAAATACGGACCCAACGGTTTTTCCCAAACACACAGGTATCACAATTTCTCTTTTACCCCAATGGACTAGACGTGGGGCCAAATACCCCAAAACACCGACGGTATCATTAAAAAAATCCTCTCTTACCCCTGTGACTTACACAGGTAGATGAACCCTATTTCAAAATTTGGATAAATGGCCGATAATCGTAATACCTGAAAACGACCAGCACCAAGTCAGTTAAAATTTTCGGGGGACACTTGCAAATTGGGCATAGGGCCCAATACCAAAAAACAAAAATTTATCCTGTTTATGCCATGTGCTCCTGGTTTCAAATTAAGGGGAAACAATGACTTAGATGGCAATTAAGGAGTGGGGAGGTAGGCCTATGCGACAATTTGTTATGCTTATTGCCCTGTGATTATATGTGTGACTTTGACCTTATCTGCATGGCATTTTAAGACATGCATGAGACAACCACAGATTGCAAAGCATTGGAATTGGGTGACGGAATATATACAATCTATCCACACCAAATTGTAATTGTGCTAGCCAGGCAGGCATAGGCATAGGTGTTGTTGTGTAGTCATGCATAGTGCTAACGTCAGGGCCTAGCTAGACCTAAGACGATAGGATTGTACACTCAATCTCAGCCTATATTTTCATGTAGGTGAGGGCTGGGCCTAAGTCATTACGCTGTTACGTGTTTTCCACATGATTCTTTATCTGGATAAAGTCATTGTTATCACCAGAGGTCTTCCCAGTGAGCCATGCTTTCGGACTCTTTCCCCTTGAATTATTATATATCTGATGACTCTCTGGTGGGTGCAGAACATTGAAATCAGAGTTATTACTGCCAGCTTGCATATTCACAAACTTGCAATTTATATCAGAGGAATGTCATGTGCATGCTTGGAAACATCACATAGTTCGTTCTGTCAAGCCTTTGTATTGTATAGAAGGAAAGAGGTAACCCCTGGTCATATTTTCAAGCATTTTGTCAAGAAATGTACTATTATTATGCTGTCACATTCATCATTTATTTGCGAGCGGAATGTTGGAATTTATACAAATAGTTCATACAAATTATTATCTCCTTGCATTACAATTGGGAGACCCCTAGATCATTGTGTATAACAATGGCGGCCCAGTCAATGTTCTAGTCACGCCACCAACATTAATTTTTTAACCACTTACAGTGACAGTGCTTGCATTGTTAAATCTGCGACAAGGCTGTTCAAGACACAAGGTGTTACAAAAAGGGTTGATTCATTATACATATGACAAGGAGCATAACACAACTTTTTGTTCTTTTTTAAATGAATTTCTTGGAGTTGTACTGACTTTTAATACTGTGGTTTTTTAATGCAATTCAACTTTGTCTGCAATCATATGGAACAGGATTATGGGAACTAAACACAAAGCCCCGCGATAGGAACATACACTAGTTGTTCCTTCCTTCCTGCTTCCTTGTTCTCTCCTTCCTCTTTTCTCTCCATCTCCTAGGCCCCCCCCCCCCCCCCCCCCCTTTCTCTGAGTCTGCCTTCCTTTTTTTCCTTTTTTCCTTTCTTTCCCCTTTTCCTTTCCCCCTCTAGCCTTCTACGTTTTCTTTCTGTCCTTTTCCCCTATTTGGGATAGGGCTACTTCATCGGTAGTGATGCTTAGGCACTTTCTTTTATCACCTCCACTCTACCACGGGAACATCCACGGTGACCACATTCCGAGTTTATAGATGAATCTGAAATGGCCCCCTAAAACTGGCTAAATATCGATTGAAGATATGAAGTCTCAATTTCCCAAGTTGTGGCCATCGAGATTTCCCATTGTTTATTGGTTTTTCATTCGCGGTGGTCTCAAAACTGGAGCGCCCCTCTGAAGATGACTAACTGTGAAATATTTGGTATGTCTAATTTCAGTACCTTTCCACGTTGTATACAAAAATATTGCGAATATATAAAAAGGCGCGAATGTTAGATGTCCTCGTAATTCACACAGCTCCGCTGAAGAAATGTTTACACTACGCTGTACGGATTAAACTGGTGCCATAAACATCCTCGTTCTACAAATCCTAAATCACGCAGATTCTTGGGAAGAGAGGCGACTACCCGATTTCCAAGACAGTTGAAGTCTTGTGATGTTTACAGTTATGCGATAAGTGATAACGAGACGTGTGTAAGGTCTGGGCCAGGTAAACATTTACTTCCTGTTGGCATTTACCCAGTGACTTTATGTTACTGGACAGGTATATTCGAATAAACTGGAATAATCAAAAGACATGCAGTCTGTCAGCAAGTGTGCGTATGCGACGCAAAAGTGTGCTAGAATTTTTTTTGTATATCTGTAACGCAGATATGACCACCTCTATGGT